>CM057237.1:39381830-39461256 GCA_029931835.1 Etheostoma nigrum
TGCTAGAAACATGCGTTTCGGCCTCTTCTGATGTTTTTGTGATGTTTTAACCTTGTTTCTGTCATTTCAACAGTATTACATTAGTTTCTTAATAGACGCTGTTAAACACACTTCTCCATGCTAGAAACATGCGTTTCGGCCTCTTCTGATGTTTTTGTAATGTTTTAACCTCGTTTCTGTCATTTCAACAGGTTTACATTAGTTTCTTAATAGAAACTGTTAAACATACTTCTCCATATTAGAAACGTGCCTTTCGGCCTCTTCTGATGTTTTTGTGATGTTTTCACCTTGTTTCTGTCATTTCAACAGGATTACATTAGTTTCTTAATAGAAGCTGTTAAACACACTTCTCTATGCTAGAAACTTGCGTTTCGGCCTCTTCTGATGTTTTTGTGATGTTTTAACCTTGTTTCTGTCATTTCAACAGTATTACATTAGTTTCTTAATAGACGCTGTTAAACACACTTCTCCATGCGAGAAATGTGCGTTTCGGCTTCTTCTGTTTTTTTTGTGATGTTTTAACCTTGTTTCTGTCATTTCAACAGGATTACTCTAGTTTCTTAATAGAAGCTGTTAAACACACTTCTCCATGCTAGAAACGTGCCTTTCGGCCTCTTCTGATGTTTTTGTGATGTTTTCACCTTGTTTCTGTTATTTCAACAGGATTACATTAGTTTCTCAATAGAAGCGGTTAAACACACTTCTCCATGCTAGAAACGTGCGTTTCGGCCTCTTCTGATGTTTTTGTGATGTTTTAACCATGTTTCTGTCATTTCAACAGGATTACATTAGTTTCTTAATAGAAGCTGTTAAACACACTTCTCCATGCTAGAAACGTGCGTTTCGGCCTCTTCTGATGTCTTTGTGATGTTTTCACCTTGATTGTGTCTTTTCAACAGAATTACATTAGTTTCTTAATAGAAGCTGTTAAACACACTTCTCCATGCTAGAAACATGCGTTTCGGCCTCTTCTGATGTTTTTGTGATGTTTTAACCTTGTTTCTGTCATTTCAACAGTATTACATTAGTTTCGTAATAGACGCTGTTAAACACACTTCTCCATGCTAGAAACAAGCGTTTCGGCCTCTTCTGATGTTTTTGTAATGTTTTAACCTTGTTTCTGTCATTTCAACAGTATTACATTAGTTTCTTAATAGACGCTGTTAAACACACTTCTCCATGCTAGAAATGTGCGTTTTGGCCTCTTCTGTTTTTTTTGTGATGTTTTAACCTTGTTTCTGTCATTTCAACAGGATTACATTAGTTTCTTAATAGAAGCTGTTAAACACACTTCTCCATGCTAGAAACATGCGTTTCGGCCTCTTCTGATGTTTTTGTGATGTTTTAACCCTGTTTCTGTCATTTCAACAGGTTTACATTAGTTTCTTAATAGAAGCTGTTAAGCACACTTCTCCATGCTAGAAACATGCGTTTCGGCCTCTTCTGATGTTTTTGTGATGTTTTAACCCTGTTTCAGTCATTTCAACAGGTTTACATTAGTTTCTTAATAGAAGCTGTTAAACACACTTATCCATGCTAGAAACGTGCGTTTCGGCCTCTTCTGATGTTTTTGTGATGTTTTCACCTTGTTTCTGTCATTTCAACAGGATTACATTAGTTTCTTAATAGAAGCTGTTAAACACACTTCTCCATGCTGGAAACATGCGTTTCGGCCTCTTCTGATGTTTTTGTGATGTTTTAACCCTGTTTCAGTCATTTCAACAGGTTTACATTAGTTTCTTAATAGAAGCTGTTAAAGACACTTCTCCATGCTGGAAACATGCGTTTCAGCCTCTTCTGATGATTTTGTGATGTTTTTACCTTGTTTCTGTCATTTCAACAGGTTTACATTAGTTTCTTAATAGAAGCTGTTAAACACACTTCTCCATGCTAGAAACGTGCGTTTCGGCCTCTTCTGATGTTTTTGTGATGTTTTCACCTTGTTTCTGTCTTTTCAAAAGGATTACATTAGTTTCTTAATAGAAGCTGTTAAACACACTTCTCCATGCTAGAAACATGCGTTTCGGCCTCTTCTGTCAACTGAACTGGGTATTGGAACTAAACCTTGGAAGTCTCTGTGATCTGAAGAGTCAATGTGATCCAATATCCCTCTGTGGACTGGAGGGTCATGATAAATCATGTAGTTACAAACATATTTTTAGAATTGTTATGAACAAACCATTTATAACTGTGTGAACAAATGCTTTACTGATGATGAATTATGTATGAACAATACATTACTCATGATGAACAAAAATAAAATTAAAATTAGTATGGTTAAACTTTACTAAGAAAAGGAAGTTTATCTAACTAAATAATATAAGCAATATTATTTAACTCAACTTGATTTGGCTGGGTTCACGTTAAGTAATGTTACAGTGTTCATGCTACTTAAAAAAGCCTTGCAGTAAACAAAACACAAAATTCCCAATGAAAACTCTTACTTCAGTTTTTATAAGTAAAACACTTTTTAGAGTGATTACACTGTAATGTGGAAGAAAAATCATGAAACAGAGGATGTGATAGTAGTACATTTCCTGCACAGATAACCAGATAGCCTAATACATAATAGAGAAGACTATCAAAACTCAAAGCTTCAAAAGTGAAGGCAAACTCTTGAACTGAAGCTTCACATCATATAAAAAAAACTGTAACAAAAAAAAACATTCAAGGAAAGCTTCTGGACTTCCCTTTACTTATAGATACAATACAGTACAAAAGATTGTAGAAAAAAAAAACAGAAAAAAGGTGCAACACAGCTTTGTCATATCTTGCTTGTGCCACATAGTCCTATTAGGGGTCAGGGGCTGGAACCATCATGCTTTGGGTTAATAACAAGAAAGGATGCTGTATATGTTGCCATTTTCTCTCAGCTAATATACAAATGCCTGTCTGTAACTTAGACCCCATTTACACTTAAAATGTCAATGTCACCCACTGGCAGAAAACAATGTTGATTCTGTAAAACCCCAGATAATGTTCAAAGTTTATTTTTATTTTTTTTTACATCCAATGAACAACTTAAGCAATTTGTCATTTTGTACAATATCTGGCTACTACGATTAGAGAAAGATTGTCATCATAGCAAATAAACTATGTAGTTAGGGTTAGGCAACAAAAGCATTTGGCCAAAAGTTTAGGTGGACAGTGGGAATATTGGCTATTGTGGCCTGGAGCCTCAAGCCTTGAGCCTTTGCGTGAGGAGCAGGCTACAGAGGTCTGGTAAGCACTTCTTATCATCTCACTTCTTCTTAACTCCGCACAACCAGTTAACTAATTTTTCAAACTTTATAAAACGTGGAGTTTCCCTTTAATCATAAAATTATAAAGACCAACTAATGGCTGCAATCACAAACCGCGTAGTTAAACCTGGGATAATGTGCTTTGAGAGATGAAAGTTTTTAAACCTTTTTAACAATGTGCCTGATTAAAGCTTTTTGGTGGTTAACTGTAAATGAGCTATCAGAATCTCCAATGAACATTACCTGTGTTTAAAGTGTTAGGGGAAAGCCACAAGGACACTAGGAGAACATGCAAATTGTTTTCAAAAAGAACCAAAGCAAATACTAATAAGTACTTGCCTTAACCTCACAGGCCACATATGAGGCAGTAAGTAACTGAGGCACAGTTCCATTACTGGACTGGTCTGGGGGAAGCTGACGGTACACTACAATCGGTCATTGTCTGAAACAACATGGTAGACTGTGGAGACATTGGAGTAAAGGTCTATCTATTGCATATACATACATGGTTTGTTAAAAAGCCCCAGTACACATCACAAGCCAGGGATCCGATTAAATGATCCTAGGCCCTTGGAGACCTACATGCTTTGGACCACTCACATTGTTTGAGACAGTAAAGGTTTGGGATATTGGAGAACCTGCTCCATGCAAAGCAACACCATTGTGAAGGTACACAGTCAGAGAAAGCAAGTTTATCAGTGGAGGACTTGAAGAGTACAAGCTTTTTCCATTCAAACAGCAGGACCAGGTGAAGCACCATTCTGGCCAAAAGGATTCACAGAAAGTCCCCATTGACAGCTGGAGACAGTGTTCCTTCTTTGTCGTCAAGGAATCATAAACTACCTGATTGCTTGGTTGACATGATCGCCTTCCGTTTTTACAGAAGGAATCCCATAAGCCCTTGTGTTGAAAGTGATGAATACTTTGATAGAGATGTGACACCATTGTATCTACTTTTGAAAGCATAGCAGAGCAAAAAGCTTGGAGAGACTGTCAAAGTTTTTAATCTGTAACATTGCTGCCCATTCGGAGATAATCAGCTGCTGAGGGAGACAGAGAATGGGATGGTGCAGTTCCAGATCTAGGCCTTTCTGGACGATACCAAATACTTCTTGAGGATCCCAACTCGATAAGGTTTTGTAGTGGTTGTTGAGTCTGTAACTACCTGTTAGTCTTTTAAGGGGATATAGCACACATTTTTACTGTATCTAATTTAGAACAATGGCCAATTGTTTATGAAGTATCCCTATACTACAGTTTCCCTAATTTTGTTGTGCACTCCCCCAGACATTTTTTCATAACGTAAACCAAGTTAAACGGTCTAGTAAAAGTAATCCATTCATCCATATCATGTATCCTACTTCTGCAGCTCTGCATCGTTTGTCAATTGACAAAATATCCTCTCCGATCGCTAGTGCAGCTCTGACTGGGGCAAACAGTCAAATCTGCACATTATGTATCAGTACAGCATACAGTATATACCTACATATTACAAGCATCTTTATATTGGTTACAGTTTTAGATTGGATTGTAAAAGTCTACTGATCATCCAAAAGCCTTGAAATGGCAGGTTTCTGGCACAAAGCTATATTACATTTCTTTAATTCTTTTTGTTCCAGATCCCAGTCTCAGATCCTCAGGCAGGCTGGCTCACCACAGTACAGATGAAATACAACTAAATACAGAAAAATAAAGCTCTGTTATCATAGACTGTAAAAATAGAGGACGTAGCATTGTGACGACACCCATTGGTTTGTGGACTGCTTTTTTGAAGCCTCAAGTTTGGCAATGTGGTCTTGTTTTTTTGCAACCGGATGTGACCATTTTTGAGCAGGGGAGGATGATGCGGCCAAGCCAGTGTTGTTTATGGTTACAATGGCACTGTGCTGGTCTGAAAAGTCAATCAGTAGGTGAAACGTAGACCTCTGGCAACGTTATCTGCATTATCTGCACTTTTCTTTAACATTCCCTCATCACTAACTGTGGGAACTTAAATTACCAGGTAATGCTAGCACTAGCTAGCTAACCTGGTTTGCATTATGCTGAACAAGATTTTTGGCAACCAAATGTTCCAATTAACTTTGATGAAGAGAAAACAGTAGTAATTTCTGTAAAATATTTGTCTCTATATGTTTTTGTATGTATATGTTCCTCCTTGTCTTTACCATACATAAGCTTACTACAACTTTTATCATCATTACTTTATAATTTCCTTTCTGTGAAATCTAAATTTTAACCCAGGTGTAAGGATACATATAAATACCAACAAGCTCTCATAGTAACGTCTTAGATTTTATGTAAAGTTCTTGTTTTCAGTGCTATTGTGTAGCTATAATTTGATTGTAGCTGTTTTTCTAAAATTACTTTTATTGTTGGATAGATGATGCATTTTGGTAAATGCAAGTCTAAATGATTTTAATTCAATTTACCTTGGGTATATATATTCAAAACGCTGTTGTAGAGTCACATATTCTCAAGTTTTAATGATTAATAATGTAATATTGTTATTCATTATTGATAATCAATAATGTAATCATATTATTGATGATTAATAATGTTATTAATCATTCATGATACATATTTCTTGCTGTGGTGTAGCCTACTAAGTGCTAGGTGCTGGTTATTAAGATCCTCATAGCTAAGTGAGAGACTCTAAAACACAGTACCATAACAGTGACATCCACTCAGATGACAAAAAACATTGTTGAGTACAATCTAGTAATCTTTAACACGTATTAAGACCACAAGAGCTGCTTTTTTTGCCATTATCCCAGCACGTGTCAAGCTGAGAGAAATCCAGTGTTGATTTGCATGTCTTTTCTGGATCACTCCAGGCCAAACGTGTTGGTTTCCTCCACGGCGATCAGCAGTTTCTCATACAGCATGGTGTATGAAGGGTATGGAGGCAGGTCCAGGCGGTTAAAACAGGTGTGAGCCCTAAGAGAGGGAGGGAGAAAGAAAAAAGATAGGCATACTGTTTGAGAGTATGGCAATTCACATTATGATGAACTAAGCTGCATAGACTATTTAAAAGTGTTTACTCATACTAATATGGTTTTGTATTTTATTCATAAGTTGACTCATGGGAAACAAGTGTGTTTGCTGATAGTGAGCTGATTAGCAGCAATTTCAATGATACTTGCTGCACAAATATTTGATTAATCAATTAAAAGAAAATAATCTGCTACTGTTTTCATAGATAATAATCAATCTAATTATTTTTCTCAATAGACAGCATTGATGTTGGGCTGCCAACGTTGTTTGAATGCACAGAGTAGTGTAAATTGAAACTCAGATTAAGTATACTGTTGAGTATTTTTTGATAGAATATTATTAAGAGAGTCTCAAGTCACCTTGACCTTGCTTTCTCTGTTTCTAAAGGCCTGGGAGTGATAGTGACAAGACTTGTGGAGGGTGCAGCTCGATCGGAATAGCGCCCAGGAAATTCACAAAATTGACTCTGGCCAGATACGCAAAGGATAAAGAGAGAGGGTAATGTTCAGGCATTTGGATTCTCGGAAAGACTGTTGGCGGTAGGGAAGTCTGATTCCTTGTGCATATGCACAATGAATCATCTTTCACTAAAGATGATTGACTTCAACTAGAGGACTCCTGGAAGTTATTTCTGGCCTACCATTAAATGAACATGAAGGTTAAAGGTGCTGTCTGAGACAACTTCTGTAATCTCAAATCTACCCTGGCCACTGGGGCCAGGCCCGAACCAGCACCACAAACACAAAATCACCAGTAACGTGAGGACCAGATTGGGGAACCAGAACCAGTAAACTAACCAGACTTTTCTGGAATAACTCAAAGGGCTTAGACTCTTCTCTCTAAATCCAAAGGCGCCTAAAAAGAAAACACAGGTAAGAGAATTCACCGGTTGTCTTTAAGACCAAAAATTCTCAAATTTTGTTTTAATCTGTGAGTGGATCCATTTAGAACTAAAAAGAATGTTAAAAAAGTGATAATATTGCAAACATTCAACACAAAGCCTCTTTGTGTAGAAATGCAGTCTTAAAGAAAATGATTTTGCAAACATTGGAAAGGCTCTTTGTGTAGAAATGCAGTCTCAATGAAATAAATACTTTAAGGGCGCTTTGTGTAAGGAAGTAAGTCCCAAGTAAATAAAATAATTACTTCTAAGGGTGCTTTGTGAAAGAAGGCAGTCCAAAAAATAAAACAAATTAAAAAAGGGGTTGAATAGATTGTAATCTGATAAAGGATCACAATGTGTGTGTGTGTGTGTGTGTGTGAATCATAAACGTGGATCCATCAGGAGGATTGACTCTGTTGGGGGGGACATCTTGTGTGTTGTGGGGGAAATTACACTCAGTATATAATTTTTCTAAAATAATAAAAAAAAACATAAAGAAGAAGAAAATTGTCTCCCTTAAAACAGATTCAATTTTCTGATCATAAAATGCTGAAAAAGAAAACTGGGTGGGATAACACCAAACTTGCACACAGGAACCCACCCGAAGCAGTTTTTTCATGCAAACTTTTCACTCGGTTAATGTTGGCAACATAATTTATGTTGCAGTGTTGGTTTATGTGTTTGCAGGGTAACACTTTACAATAAGGTACACAAAAAAGTAGTTAATAATTAACAAATTATTAGTTATTTTTTTCAGACTGGTAGTTTTTGAATGAGTAACAAATAGTTACTGTTTTTCAGAATGGTAGTGTTAGGCCCTATTAAAATAGAACCACCAAAAAAGATGCCACAGGTTTGCAGTGTGTGCCTGCTCTGTTTAGCTATGCACTCTCTAAACCTCACAGTTAAAATGAAAACTACAAGTCAGTATAAGTGTGTCTAAAGGCTTGGGAGTGATAGTGACTAAAGACTTGTGGAGGGTGCAGCTGGAATGGAGAATCGCTCAGGAAATCTATTATCCCAGTAACAAAATTGACTCTGGCCTAGTGATGGATCTGCTCGAATTGCGGTGGGAGGCCTGGACCAGGTGCACTTATAACAGCACATACACCGTTGCAGAAGGAAGAATCTGAAAAAGGATAAAGAGAGAGGGCATTCCAACTCCCAGAAAGACTGTTGGCGGTAGGGTGAGAAAGGATCGGATTGAAGGAAGTCTGATTGCTTATGTGTAAGCTGTAACTACTTGCAATATTAACACTAAATATGATTGATTTCAACTAGAGGACTCCTGGAAGTTATCTCTGGCCTACCATTAAACAAACACAAAGATTAAAGGTGCAGTCTGAGACAACTTGAGTAATCTCAAATATACCCTGGGGCCAGGCCTGAACCGGCACCAGAACCACAAAATCTTCACTACTCAAATAACATGCCTGAAAGATCTGTCACATGCGACTAAACATTTTCAATGGCCTGGCATTGAGCAGGTCTTTCTCTGTGTGTAGCAATGGGTTCAGATAGGAAGAGAAAGCGCTGTAAAGCGCTGCCCGACAGACAGCTCTATGTGTGATTAGAAAAGAGCAGAGAAGGAGAATTGCTTGTTGACTGGCGTAGGGAAATATTAGGCTTGTATCATGTGGACCCAACAGTTTTGTTGTCATTACTTAGAATTCCTCATGGGGGGCGACAGAAACAGAAAAAAGTGGTTAAACATGCCCCACTACAACATGTCAGATTAGAAACACAAGAAGTAGCAACTGAAGTTGGTTTTTCCGCTCACCGGCATCTTGCCAGTCAAAAAGTGTTGCTTTCCAAATACAAATGAATGGACTCCATAGGAGGACATTTCATAGGAATGAAATGAGTCCATTCATTCATATGAGGCTCCTATTTCAACTACAAGGTCAATATTGTTTTTCACTAATTATCCGTGCATTAATATGGAACTAAGCTTTAGGAGCTTTCCATCTTTAGTCTCCTCCCTGTTACTTATCATTTGGAAATCAACACTTTTTCACTGTCAAAATGGCGGTGAGCGGAAAAACTGCTGAAGTGAGTTGTTCAAAACCTTTCTTTTTAGTAAACTCTGTGTAGACAAACAATGTTCTCAATGCTCAAGTTCATGTGTAGAGCCCCTTGTTATACTTTGAGAGAGGTTTCATGTTGTGTCAGCCTTCTTAGTGTTTTAAAAATAGCAATTTTGATGCGATCATAGTAGTGCCCCTAGCATTCCCATTCAACAGGCCATTTGACCAAAAATGAAAATACGGTCAATCTTAAAAGTGGCGCTTCCGTCCTAATTGTGCTTTTAAACTTAAGTTGGACTGAGGTACATTCACAAAAAGACCCTAGGTTGCATTTTGGTGAGAGTTACACTTTAAGTTGAAGTTGAGATGTGGTTCTGAAAGGGATAATGATCTAACCTGGTAAAATTATGTAGATATATAACATGCACAAATATTGTGTTTCATAATAATCTATTAATGCTTAAACTTTATTACTGTGGTGGCAAAAGGCATGGTAAAACCTTTTGAGTGCACTGAAACGTTAAATGCACCAATTCAACCGATGTAAGAAGTTAGTCTGGAGCCCTAAAATACCATAACATTGTTGAATTTCCTAAATTAAAACAGTACTGAGGCTTTTTACTGAATATTTTAAAAAGCCTCAGTAATTTCCTTAAACAGCTGGCCATTTTTTTCACAAGCGCTACTCAAACAGGAGGAAATGTGTAATGTGTAACGCTGTAAAAAAAAAAAACTACAGTGTGTGTGTGTTTATGGTAGTGTTGTAGTCGAACAACTTGGAAGTCCAAGTCGAGTCTTGAGACCCCAGTGATTGAGTCTGAGCCCAAGTCCGAGTCACCAAAGTAGAGTCATAGTCGAGTCAAGTCACCATTACCACCATTACGTGGGAATTGTTGGGTTTCTGTAAATAACATCAGAGTACGGCTCTTTTATGAAAAGCACAATGGGATAACTGTTGTTGTGATTTGGCGCTATATAAATAAAATTGAATTGAATTGAATTACCTGAGTTTGAGCCTGAGTCGAATCTCGAGTCCCCAGAGTTTGAGTCCCAATCGAGTCATCAAGGTTGAGTCTGTGTTGAATTCCAAGACTGCCTACATTTCTCCAATCTGGCACATTTAAAGAGCTGATATACTAATAAATGAAGGTCTACATTAAACAAAAATGACACCACTGTCACAATTGCAAAGGGAGTTTATTTACTGTCTTACTGACTTTTCAACATTTAGGGGTGCTTTTTCCAGCATTGGATGTAAGATCCTTGTATGTGAACGTCACAATTTTACAAATGTGAATGTTTTGTTTATACTGTCGGTGAAGTAAAGGGTGTTACCCCCAAAAGAACATCAGCCCTGAATGGAACATCTCCCCAGCTGCTTCCCAGCTGGTCCTCCAGTCCGAAAGAGGAAAAGTGTAAAATCTTATATCAATTTTTTATTACCTGTTTAGTCAGAAATTCCATCCAACGTCTAAGTCCTTTTTCATGACTGCTCAAGTCCGATTTTATATATCTTCAAGTCTGAGAAGACAAGTCATCAGTCCGCAAGTCCAAGTCAACTTACAAGTCCAGAGAACAGAGTCTTGAGTCGGACTCAAGTCTGAGTCCAGGACTTGACTACTCCATCTTTGGTTCATGGTAATGAAGCAACATCCTAAGGATTAACTCTGTTATGCATACACACAAAATAGTCCAGATTGTTTGTACGTATCCTGAACACAGCGCTCTGTTGTGTCCAGGGGCTGGATTCATCAAGCAGGCAGCAGGCCTTTGATTTTAATGAACAAAGTAATGAAAACAGGACAGTGTGAACATCGCTTCATAGTAAACACGTTTAGATACCTGGGCAGTGATGTGACTTTGCCCCACTTCTCAATACAGAATCGTCGGAGGCCATTGGATCCTCGCAGTGTGGCGAAGCCTTCGTAGGGCACGCTGGATGTACCGGTGACAAACTGCAGGAGGCGGAGACGTTGCTCATTGTTGAAGCGCTCCACAGCAGCCCAGAACCACCGCATCACTATGTGACCATCATGGTAACCTAGTGATTTAAAGTCAGGGACTTATATTACAGAATAAACTCAGGTCTCAACCCAGGTCTTAACATGATCTTTACTTTCCATAGAAAAGTCTAGTATTTGTTTTTGTGATCAGACTTACACTGTGATCAGACTGTAATTCTGTTGAATTACACACCATCAGCATGTTACCTACTAATGGAGACGCTCTTGAGATTGATGCTGCTCTGGCTCTCTTGTTTACTTTCAGTAATTTCTACTCTTTTTTATGAATACATTGATAATTTTATTTGATTTTTAAACTCAGTTCATTAGCAAAGTTCAATAGTTATAAGCATTTTATCATCTCTCCGCAGTATTTTGATTTATACGGGGTTGGAGTCGGCCCAGATCAGATGTGCACAGTCAGTCAAACCGACTAAAAGCTGGATTGTTCAACATAAGAAACCCTCATAAACAAAGCTTTTCTTGTCAGTGACTTCATTGTGGACCATAAACTGGACTTTCTATGTCTCACAGCAGACCAATGATTTCTTCAACCTGAACCAAATGGTCGACATGGATTTGTAAACCCTGCTCATCCAGGTGGGGAAGTGGTCTTGCACTGCTCCATTGCAAGAATGTGAAACTGACTCTCTCTGTACCTGATCGCACCTCTTTTGAACTGCTGGCTGTTAAACTCAGAGGACCCACACCCACCATTATTGCGGTACAGACCACGTAAACCATCAAATATGTTTATTCCTGAACTGTTCTTACTGCTTTGAATGCAATGTCTCCAAATGTCTTCCTGTTTGGGGATTCAATATACATGTGGACAACTTTTCTAATGCATTCACAAAAGACTCTAGATGTGCTTGACTCCTTTGGCATCAGACAATATGTTAACTTTCCAACCCACAACAAAGGACAAAGAAAAACCTTTCGTCTTTGAGCATGGCACAGCCAAGTTATTTTATTACTTACTTACATTTCATCTTTAACGTCTTAAGGTGTTCCCAGAGATGCTTAGCACTTGTTGGCCCTTTTGCCTTCACTCTGCGGTCCAGCTCTCCCCAAACCATCTTGATTGGGTTCAGATCCGGTGACTGTGGAGGCGCAGCACTCCATCACTCTAATTCTGTGTCAAATAGGCCTTACAAATCTTGTAGGTGTATTTGGGGTCATTGTCCTGTTGAAAAATAAATGATGGTCCAACTAAACGCAAACAGGACGGGATGGCATGTCGATGCAGGATGCTGTTGTAGCCATGCTGGTTCAGTATGTCTTCAATTTTGAATAAATCCCCAACAGTGTCACCAGCAAATCACCCCCACATCATCACACCTCCTCCTTCATGCTTCACGGTGGGAACCAGGCATGTAGAATCCATCCGGTCACTTGGATCTGGTCGCACAAAGACACGGCAGTTGGAACCAAAGATCTCAAATTTTGACTCATCAGACCAAAGCACACCCACAGGCGCCTCCCTACGCCTGTGTGTGATGGGGGGGAAAATTGTGACTGAAGAGTTCGGAGTATTCGGCCATCTTGGAGTCCTTGAATGGAGTCCTGTATAGGGCTCCAGTGGGGGACACCATGGTTCTGCTGGGGGATTTCAACATTCACGTGGGTGATGATGGAGATACTTGAAGAGGCATGATTGGGAACGGCCTCCCTGATCTAAACCAGAGTAATCACTCTGGTTTAGATCAGGGAGGCCGTTCCCTGCCGTTGTTGGATTTCTGTGCTAGTCATGGATTGTCAAGCCTAGGGATGTTGTGACGTGTTGATGTGCTACGGTAAGCGTACCTGACTCATTTCCATTTCCGGTGCTTGTGTATTGATGCGTGTTGCTGCTCACTAAATACCAGTTCAATTTGTTAGATTTGTCATTAAAGCGGCTAACTTGTCCGCTAAACACTTATTCTTATAGTAGTTCTGCCTAACCACTCACAGTTCTTTACATTTTTCAGCGACTTTCGTTAAATAACAGTTTTCGAAGGCATGGTAGCTAACACTACCGTACTTTAGCTTACTTTGGCTGCTCTCCTGTGGAACCAGGTTCCAGTTTGGGTTCAGGAGACTGTCCTCTTTGATGAAGCTTATAGTTAGGGCTGGCTCAGGAGAGTGCTGAACCATGACCGCCCACCCTGAGCCATGGTTCTGCTCGAGGTTTCTGCGTCTTAAAAGGAGGTTTTTCCTTGCCTCTGTCGCCTAGTGCTTGCTCTTGGTGGGAACTGTACGGTCTAGACCTGCTCTTTTATGAAAAGCGCAATGAGATAACTGTTGTTGTGCTGCGCATCGGGGGCAACTCAGGGTTCAGTGTCTTGCCCAAGGACACTTGGACATGGGACTGCAGGGCCAGGGATTGAACCACCAACCTTCCAATTGGCAGGCAACCGCTCTACCGCTGAGCTACAGCCACTCCAATAAAATTGAAATTGAATTAAATTGTTCATAAGTGTACTTGGTACCAGAGCACCCTAGACCAGAGGTTAATGATCGATTTTATAATCATGTCTGATCTGAGGCTGTATGTTTTGGACACTCAGGTTAAGCGAGAAGCGGAGCTGTCAACTGATCACCATCTGGTGGTGAGTTGGATCAGGGGGTGGGGGAGGACTTGTAGTAAGGCCAAATGGGTATTGCGGGTCAACTGGGAATGTCTGGAAGAGGCCCTAGTCCGACAGACTTTCAACAGACACCTCCGGCAGAGTTTTTCGTGCATCCCTGTGAAGGCCGGGGGCTAATGTTCAAAGTTTCCATTGCTGAAGCTGCAGCGGGGAGCTGTGGTCTTAGGGTGTTAAGGGCCTCAAGGGTCGGTAACCCACGAACACCCTGGTGGTCAGGGAAGCCGTCCGACTGAAGAAGGAGTCTTTCCAGGAAATGTTATCCCAGAGGACTCCGGAGGCAGTGGTACCGACGGGCCCGAAGGGTTGCAGCCTCTGCCGTGAAAGTTCGCCATCTCAGGAAGCAGGGAAGCAGTAAGGATGGGACGCTGTTGACCTCAACTGAGGAGGTAACAGGGTGGTGGGAGGACCCCTTTGAAGAACTCCTAAATCCAGCTGACACGTCCGTCTTGAAATGCTAAAAGCTCTTGGTGTGGAGGGGCTGTCTTGGTTGACACGCCTCTTCAACATTGCGTGGCGGTGCCTAAGTGCCAGTGCCTAAGGAGTGGCAGACCGGGGTGGTGGTTCCCCTCTTCAAGAAGGGGGACGAGAAGGTGTGTGCCAATTACAGGGGTATCACACTTTGCAGCCTCTCTGGTAAAGTCTACTCCAAGGTGCTGGAAAGGAAGGTTTGGCCGATTGTCGAGCCTTGGGTTGTAATGTTTAATGTATGTTTTTAAATGTGGACCCCAGGAAGAGTAGTTGTGCTGAGGGGCACAGCTAATGGGAATCCTATAATGAACTTGAAACTGATTTGAATTAAAATGGGATGCTGTTGCTAACCATTCAGGGTCCAGTGTGAGGATTGTATGAAGTTAGTTCTAAAATATGATGGTTATTATTCTTTTTAATCTTTTTCATTTTTAATGTTTAATTTTATTTCTTTAGAGAGGTGACAGTCGAGAGCTGACAGGAATCTCTCAACATGTTGAACAGACTAATGTGGCCAGACCTAACAGATTGCATTCAGACCTGGCTGAGAAAAAAGTATAGCATCAGAATACATGAGCTCGGTCCGATCTTGCATTTTCCACACACAAACACACACACACACACACACACACACACCTCCTCTGTACTCTGTGTTGCTCCTCCAGTCACTGAGGTCAATCTCGACTGTACCGGCGATAACCAGCTCCAGCTCACGAGCATCAAACACAGACACCAGCCTTGAGTCGACCACCTGGGATAAAGAAAAACAACAAGAAAATATTTCAGTTCCTTTGCTGTGTAGTGTTGTCAAAAATATATACTTTTGGATACATATTGATTATCAGAGATGGGAAGTAACGAAGTACAAATACTTCGTTACTGTACTCAAGTAGATTTTTCAGATATTTTTACTTTACTATTTATTTTTGTGGCGACTTTTTACTTCTACTCCTTACATTTTAACACAAATATCGGTACTTTCTACTCCTTACATTGTCTCGTTACTTTAGTTTTGTACAAGAGGTTGTCATGCCGGAAAATAGCGCGGACACGCGCCACTACCGCGAGCAGGTGCACGTGCCACACGTGTGTGTGCGTCTTTGAGAACTGTAAGTCGTATAACTCATGTTGTCAGTTCACTTAAGCTTGTTGTTGGTCTATAGTTCTTGCACATTTAAAGTAAGTTAGCTAGTGGTTTTGGTGTGTTCTTCACCTGTTCACCAACTTCAGATACTGTAATTCAATTGACAAGTGGATGGAAACTTAGCTAGAGAGAAGTTGTCTCCGTCTGACACACCTGGGGCCAAGTTGGAAACCAGAATCAGCGTTAATCCAGTCCTAATCTAGTCCTCAACTTTCACATCATTTGACTGGAGTTATCCTTATTATTGTTTACTTCATCAATACAATATTAAATCTAAATGGATAGGAATATATCTACTGTACGTTGCATTTGACGCACGACTAAGACAACTCAACAGATTCGGCATTCTGCAGTAATTCACAGCAAATCATTGCGGCTTGATGGCACTAACGTTAGCACATAGTAGTATGGAGGGCGCTAACGTTAGCACATAGTAGTATGGATGGCGCCAACGTTAGCACATAGTAGTATGGATGGCGCTAACTTTAGCACATAGTAGTATGGACGGTGATTAAAAATGAAGAAAAGAGAGATCCGGCAGACAAGCAGCAAGACATTTCCAATCATCCTCAGCTTTATCTGAGAGAGATGTTTGAGATAGTAGGCATCAAGAAGGACTCATGGCCAATGTGCTGGGGAACTTTTTCATTAATGTCTGTTTAGTCATTCACATTTTAATTTCTTTATTTTAATTCCAGAAGCCATATTTGAGCAACACCCACATACATGTATATTCATTTAAATGTTAAGGGGAAGATTAAAAATAGAAACTGGATCTGTGAATTCTCACAGAATCACAACTGAATTCATATCCTGCTAATGAGTCAGAATCGTATTAACCTGGAGTCCCAGTCTCTGTCATAATAATCATATATGTTATGTTTTAGGCCTATTGGCAGACATCCATTTAAAATGTAGCCATTGCCATATAAAGACCGTGTTCTCCATGTCCAATGAAGTTCCTCAGCGTGCTCTCTAGTAACATTTGTGTGCTCCAGGTAGCTTTGCATAAAAAAATGGTTGTCATTCGCATGGCTACTTTTACTTTTATACTTTAAGTAAATTTCCAAGCCTGTACTTTGTTACTTTTACTTGAGTAAAGAAGTTTAATCAGTACTTCCACTTTTACCAGAGTATTTTTTTAACACAAGTATCTGTACTTCTACTTAAGTACGGAAAGTGAGTACTTTTGCCACCTCTGTTGATAATGAACATTTAAATTACATTTCCCGATGATACTAATGTACTTTTGATGAAGTAACATTTTCAATGAGTATTGTTGCGTGTGATTACTTTCACATTTCCCTTACCTTTATTGTGTTATGTCTTTTTGTACACGTTATAGGTTTACAAAGTGAAAAAGCCTAAAGTCCACCCCAAAGGGTTTTCCAAAGAAAACATATTATATTATATATGGGATTAGTTTTGTACCTTTAATTCCAAGCAAAACTTCTCGAGTATCAAACAAAAATCACTAACTCGAGCAAAAAAATTTTGACCTCAAAGGTAAAACTTAAAACTCGCGAACAAAACAGTTGTGAAGTCGTTCACTAATATATTATGTCCTTTTGTTTACAGTTCCCTCTGCTTCTTTCTCAATAATCTTTTGCTCTCTCCATCCAGTTTGCAGTTGCACTCCCAGCTTTCTCACTTGTGCTTCCAAACTGTTTGTTTGCAAATCTCTCGTGTTGTCTTACAGTGGTGCGGACTCCATTGGCTAATGCGTTTTTGGAGTATGTTTGAGTGACAGCTCAGTGCCCTGACGTTTTAGTGCAGCTAACAACTTTGGAGGACACACAAACCACTCTACACAGCGGATTCCTACAAAATGAATAAAGTGTAAGTATCAATTATATATATTGTCTGTGATCTACGTTGCAAGCATGGTTATTAGATGTTTGTTGTTTTGTTAAGTAACTAGATAGTAAAACTTATTAGCTTATTGCTTGTCTAAAACATATGCTAGCCAAGTCAAGTAACATTGTACCATCAAGTAACATTACTGAGCTAATTTGCCATGGAAACCATGTAGGCTTAGTAATAATGTATACTTTATTAATCCTGCAAGAGAAAATTACAATGTTTTCACTCTGTTGTTATTTCACACATTAAACACAGGCCTGAATTACACACACATGCTCAGTGCATGCACTAAATAGAGAGATGTCAGAGTGAGGGGGCAGATGGAAAGGCACCCCAAGCAGTTTGGGGTTTGGTGACTTGCTCAAGAGGCAGTGCTACCAATCCACCACCCTACTTTGATCCATATTGGGACTTGAACCAGCGACCTTCCGGTTCCCAACCCAACTCCCTACTGACAGAGCTACTGCTCAATGGAGCTGTATTAATGATCATCTTTTCTCTGTAGATCAATGAATCATTGTGGGACCTGCAAGACCCAAGCATACCTACGATGCTGTCCCAGGTTCCGGGCTCAACATAAAGGCTTGTCCGCTTCTCCGGGACAAGTGTTTTTTTGTTGTTGCATGGATTAATTAAAACTCAAACAAAATAAAATGCCATGTTACTTGACGTTATGTGCCACTCATTGCGGATTTTTCCCCACAATCCGGGGCAGCGGACGGCTAATGTTAGACCCAGCGGCTGAGGGTCAGCAGACCGCTAATGTTACACCCAGCGGCAGTAGGTCAGTTAGACCCAGCCCGCTGTTCAGCTCATTCTCTGTAAGCAATGCAGCATAAAAGCACGGCGGAACCAGCAAGCCAGCCAGTCAGTATTAGTTGGCTAACGTTAGCCTACTAACTCCGCCTTAATGTTACCTCGTCGCCACATCGTTCAAAGAAAATGAGCCCAATAGATGTTACTCATGGCGATAGAAATGTGCTTTGTGTGAATGAAACATGAAGTTAATGTGACTCATTTAGCGACTGCCGTTCTGCCTCGTAACGTTACTACTCCACTGCTCGTTTGTCAGTAATTGTAAAACCTCAGCTCTGCAACTTGCCGGATTAAATATCAGCTAATAATCAACTGTAACATAGCTACACCTTTTAAAGGATCCCTTGGTAAATCAGCCTCTGCCAGGTAGAAAGTGAAATTGTAAGAAAAAAAAGTTAACACCAACATTTAGTGGCAAAATCCATTGTTATGTCTACAAAATTATTTTAAATATAGTATAGGTTCAAGTTAGAGTCACCACTACCTCTGCTGATACACTTTACACCAGTGTGTAAAGTATTACTTTGTATTATGGAGTCTGGAGATATTTTTTTCTTGTTGAAGGGTAAATTCTATTCTTGGTTCTACTGTTTCAACTTAATGAAAGTGTTTGGATGCTTTCAACGGTTTGTTGGAATTCTAAAAAAAAATATACAGTATATAAAATCAGAAATCTTTACCTGGACAAGTGACTTTTGTGGATGGACAAGTGTAATGTAAATGAGCCTGTGTGTACTATGTGTGTAAAACTGCCTCAAAAAGTTAATGTCAAGCACTGCAGGTAGGTCAGTAATATGGTATATTAGACTATATGGTCTATTATGACAAATTATTATCCAGCTAACTACAAATTGTTGTGGTTGCAAATGGTCTGATAATACACAATGATATTGGTGAAGTTGTAAAATGCAGAAGCTGTGAATATATTGTATTTTATCTAGAGGTTGACACATACATTAGACCAGTGGTTCTCAACCGGTGGGGGGCGCCCCCCCGGGGGGGCGCGGACTCTCTCCCGGGGGGGCGCGAGTAGACTACAGGATGGGAGGGGAAAAAATCTAGCGACTTTTACTGGTGTTTTTGGAGACTTTTGTAGTGTTTGTAGACTCGAAAGCACGAATCACTCTGCAGTTAGGCCTACTGTGCTCAACCACGGGAGCTGCCGTGAGCCCCTCTCCCGTCCAAAAGCACTCAGTCAGCAGTAGCCTCGCGCAGCAGGCACAGCCTGCAGTCAGAGCAGAGAGAAGACACACACCCTCCGCGTCCAGGCTGCAAATGAATCCCGTATGCGCATGGCCGCCGCACGTAAATGTGTTATGCCAGTAATCATCTCCGTTACATAACAAACATGGACCAATTAAAATCGAGATATTACTGGCCCTTTGCGTAGCTGACGTCAATACACCAGATACGTTGTAAGCGCAATCCCCGCGAAATTCAAAATGACAGCAGCGGTGTCCGCCGATATCACAGCGATGAGGAATTTCTCTAAACTCGATTTTAATTCAAAAAAGAACTAATAGCAAGATGGAGGTCTACGCCAGCATTAGATGGACTACCGCAGCAAAAGGGACAAAAACTCGTCCGATCGTTTCAAACTGACTGGTTTGGAAGAAAAGACGTGGCTACGTGGCTGTGCTAACAGTCAGCGGCTGGACTACTACGGGGTCCTGCGATCTGAACAACTTGCCCGCAGCTTTAACCACACATATAAAACCGTCAGCTCATATAATACCGGCAACTACAGCTTGGCACACATTTGAAACGGATCCAAACATCCAGTCGGAACCGGACCGGGCCAGCACGTCTTTCAGCCCTCGCCATTCTGTCAGAGAGTCAGGGACTATGCAAACTGAAGGCCCGTAAAGACGAGTTTTACAACGCAATGATCGCCGTCTTCACGAGGAAAGAGCGTCGGATGGATTTTATGTACAGATAATCTACCGATTGGTGAGTCAGAAACTATTCTGGGCTTAGTGAAGCCATTTGCCTTCATATTCAAAGCAGTGTGTGTTTTCATTGTTGCTGACTGGGACTGACAAACATAATTGGCCGCTGTGCAATAATTAGAACAAAGATGGTTCATAACTTGCATTCTGATGCTGGACATTAACGTGTGTGTGTGTGAGAGAGAGAATATGTCACCCAGAGTATTTGTCTGAAATCTTAACTTTGCGGGAACTGTCATTGCGGTCTTCAAATCAGCGATTTTAGAAGTCCTAAGGTCCAGGTATTAATGGTGGGGTGATCAGGCTTTTGCGGGAGGGGGGTAACTTGTTCCTGAGTCTCGGGGTTGCTGCCCCGAGACTCAGGAACAAGTTACCCCCCCTCCCGATATTTGCACTGTTACAGATGTCGCTCTTTTTAGGTACAAACTCAAAACATATCTGTTCAGTCTGGCTTTTAATTCGTAGCAGCGGTGTGATGACTTCATTCTTTTGTTTCTTTTGATTTGACTGTTTTCTATGTTCATTCTTTCTATTGGACGATGTAATTTTACTCATTCTGTTAAGCACTTTGGACCATGCTGGTTGCTGTGAAGTGTTATATAAATACATTTAGATTGATTTTGATTGATAGATTGATTGGAAATGTCTTGCTATCGACCGTGCGTGTGTGCGCGCTTGTGCGCGCTTGTGCGTAACGTTTAGCCTACTGTTTTGATTGAGTTTTAGCCTAAACAATAAATTCGGTAATCTGGCTTTCATAACTGAGTGCATAGCCTTTTACTGACATCACCGCACGTCACTGATGACACTATGTGGCTTGCATCTCTGTCCTATTTGGTCGATATATTTGACCGCTTGAATGGCCTCAACCTGTCTTTGCAAGGCCGCGAGAAAACACATTTTGCTCCTTGCGGACAAAGTGCACGCCTTCACACAAAAACTAGACCTCTGCATCAGTCGAGGGAACGTCGACATGTTCCCCAGCCTTGCAGACTTTATCACCGATGCAGGCGCGTCACATGATTTCTCCTCCCTGTTTCAGTCAGCGTCTGAGCACCTGTCAGCAATGAGAAAACAATTTGCGACGTACTTTAAAGAGGATTATCGATCTTTTGCGTGGGTTCGAGATCCGTTTGTGTGCACAGCAAACGAGCTATCAATTGATATGCAGGAACAGCTTATTGAGCTGAAGAGTGACAGTCGACTGAAGGAACTCTTTAGCTCCTGCCCTCTTTCGTCATTCTGGGCATCATTGATGCAGGAACACGCTGAACTCTGTGACGTCGCCTTGAAGATTCTCCTTCCTTTCGCGTCAACATATTTGTGTGAGGCAGGATTCTCAAAAATGACTGCACTCAAAACTAAATACCGTAATCGTGCACAAATCGAGGATGATTTGAGGCTGTGTTTATCAAACATTGAGCCAAGAATTGAGGATCTTTGCAAGGCAAAGCAGGCTCAGGTCTCACATTAATATCACCAACCTGCCAGCTTCTTTAAAAAATGCAGATGATGCCTACTATTAGACCTAGTGATAATAACAATAATAAAGCATAAATTAATATCAGAGGTCTGGTGCCAATTCCCAATTATAGCAATAGCCTAGTAATGATAATAGGCCTACTGATGATGATGATGATAATAATAATAATAATAATAATAACAACAATAAAGCATGTAACCTCATATAAATATATAGCAATAGCCTAGTAATGATGATAGGCCTAATACTACTCATAATAATACTAATAATACTAATAATAATAATAATATCTGCAAGCTCACATTAGAAGTCTGGTACTACTGCCAATTATAAAAATAGCCTAGTAATGATAATAGGCATACCTACCGCTACTGATGATGATAATAAAATTAATAATAATAATGTGGGCCTAAAAATAATAGCCTATCATCTATCTATCTATCTATCTATCTATCGTTCGTGGTGTGTGGGGCGTAGGGCACTAGGGCCCCAACTGCAATGAACCAGCTTTGGGGGGGCCCAGCTTGCAAAAGGTTGAGAACCCCTGCATTAGACAATGTTCCATCTGTACACACGGTTTCTTCTTTTATTGTATTGCTGCAAGATGGCAGTTAACCGACTTTTTTGTATATTTTAACGCTTATTTAAAATGAATGCATTTTGTAACTAATGTCGAAACTATGTACAGTAACTAACACACCAGACCCTGACAAATACTTTTCTTTGTGATCATTATTGTTTGATGTGATGTGCATGGCTGATCAGGTCTTGGTGGCTGCCCTGGACCACCTTGGCAGATAATCCAAGGAAAAAGCAGATTGTCATTTGAGTAAGTTCAACATGAAGCCATATTGTACATGTAGTCAACACGGAGTTAGAAATCTAAAAGTGTAATCAATATTAAAGCTGCAAGCAGTGTTGGACGGGCCCTCGTGCCTCCTTGCCAACAGACTCAACAAACTGATCCGCAAGGCCAGTGACGTTGTGGGGGTGGATGTGGACTCTCTGTTGGTGGTGTCAGAGAGGAGGACGCTGTCCAAACTACATGCCATCTTGGACAATGTCTTGGCTTGCTGCTCATTCGCACTTTCAGTGATAGACTCATTCTCCCAAAATGCACCACAGGCCATCAAACTTTATAACTCCTCCCTCTAAGTGTCTGACAGACACACACTTAGCGGTTAAAACTGGACAGTATGATCTGTTTTGTGCATTAACACTGGCCTGAAATGTGTACAATACTCAACTGCTATTATTATTATTATTATTACTTTTCACCATTGCATCTCCTTAATTATGTTAATTATGTAAATACTGTATCATAATATTCCCTTAACTATGTAAATACCGTACATATCCACACTCCTTATATTTCTTTATTTATATTTCTACTCTGATATTTATACTATTTGTGCAACTGCAACACAGAATTTCCCTTTGGGGATCAATAAAGTATTTCTGATTCTGAGGGTTACTGTTGGACGCGGCTCCTTGCAAGCGTGCATTTGCGCGGCACTCAGACACTGCAAACCGTCACCAACAAGGGAACTCTCTGCTGAGTTCACCTCACACAAGACTACCTTAAACAGTTCAAATGGTATGAAAGGGGGTCTGGCCTGAGTAAGTGGGTGTGGTTAAAGAATCTCATGTAGACCACACATTATAAGTATATAAGTTTAATTTGATGGTTGTCATTTAAGGTTGATTTCCTATTTCCAGCGAGGGACGCTATGACCAAAAGTAAATTTTGGCCTATAAATGTCCTCAGGCCTGGACCCTTGTCAATCATGACAAATTTCGGCCAAACTGGACAATGTACAATAAAGTTACAACAACTTCTTTGTTCATCAATAAATGCTTAAAATGTCCGCAATGTCATGCCCATACTGTTGAACAAAAAGTTTTGCTTTTAATAACTTTTCATTGTTGAGGTCTTTAGATGACACAGACCAAAATTGAAGTTGATCTGATTAAAGTATAGCACCTTGACTTTTAGGCCTGATTCCTTTTGCTACTAGGGGGCACTATGACTAAATAAAAATGGAAAACTATAAATTGCGTAGTTGTAGAAATAATCAGTCTATGTCAAATTAAATAGTTATGATGAGTGAAATTGCTGTCTTTTCTCCGCTCTGCTCGGAAGCAGAAACACAGCGGTGCTCCCAAGGGCAGGGGGAGGGGTTAGATGGAGCCCCGAGGAGATGCAGTCAGTTCTTGTTGATCCTGACGCATAAGGTTAATACATTTACCTTAAGGTGTGTAAATAAGCCAATTGTGTTAACTTCTTCTGCCTTTCCTAGATCCAAAAGATAGCCAGCATTCACTTCTATCTTGGAAGACGGGATGCAACAAGATAAAAATAATCTCCCAACATGCAAAGTGACTGGAACCCTCCCAAAGGCACACACACTACATTTAGCTTTTTTTTTATCATTCCAGATTATCCTGTTTTACAAAAAAAGTTAAACCAAAGGGTGTTATGTAAAATTCCCACTGTAACAGACTGGGTGCTGCATCACCTGTTGTTGTACTGACAGGCTTCTAGTGACACATTATTCCCACACAAGGTTTATTCACATCCAGAGTCACCTGCTGCCGCGAATTTGTATCTCTTCAAATCTATGCATTGTATATACAATAGGGGCCCCGCAATTCACACAAAAAAGGACCGTTTAAACCATCTGAGAACAAAAACAGTATTGTTTACCTCGTAGAAGCCTCTGACCAGCGCTTCTGTCTGCTGCACCACTCCTCTTTCCACCCTCCACTTGGCCATTCGCTCTATATAATCCTTCTTATTTTTCTCAGTAACCTGGAGGTTGGAGCCACCCGACTTTAGCTCACGCTCTGTCACCTGCAAACATGAAAAGTAACATAGTAAACAACGTAAGTCAGTGTAAGCAGTATAATTAAAGCTCGTCATTGTGGAAATACAACATTCAAACACAAGCTTTGTCATAAATATTCATATGTATGTGGTTTAAATTGTAAATATCTGGCTAATGCTGTCATGAATGCCCCCCCCCCCCCCCCCCCCCCCACACACACACACACACACACACACACACACACACCTGGCCAAAGACCTCCTCATTGACGGTGAAGGTAAGGTCCAGGATGTCAGTGATGTTATTGTCTTTCATCCACTGCAGAGACTGGTGGAACTCCTCATCCAGATACTCTAGATCAGACAGGTCTGTCGGCCTGACGGACACACAGAGTTTACACATGCAAAAAATTACACAATGCTAGTCTGTTATTCAGTTAGTTAGATTGACTCAGAATCCAAAAGTTAATTGATTTAAACTTCAGACTGTAAGATTATTTTTCTAAACAGCATAACAGAATTTTAAGATCAGTCCTTGTTAACTGAATGTTAGGACCCCTGACTTCATCAGGGTGGTGTTACTAATTAATTACTGTATATAATCAACTCAAAGTTTGTGCTAAGATTATTGGTCCTTTCAAACAACCCAAAAGAAGAGCATGTCTGAGCTTGCCAATAGCATCTCTTCTGACTCCATACATGTTTTAAACTCTTATAAACTTTCATAGAGTCCCTGATTTAGATACAACAGGCTTAATAACTCTTTTATACATCAATCTATCATGTTGCTTAACCAAAATTTGTGTGTTGTCAACTATGATCTGAATCCGAGGATATCATGAAACATGTTTCGTTGTCATGGCTGTTGATGTTTTTCATCATTGTTGTCTAACTCTATGCATGAAATATATTTCACTCTAAACTGACAATAAATTTGCATCATAATGATTGGATGTTTGTCATGGATTTTACCCTTGCATTTTATGTCCACAGATTTAACCAGATGTTTTCTAACATGTGTCATGTATAGCAAGGCCTTAAACTTTCAAACTTTAAACCTTACACAGTCACCTAACATTGTTAGGTGACACCTAAAATAAATGCAATTACAAATGTGATAAGGAGGATATGATTGTCTACAGAAAAACAAACAAATAGTGTGTTTGCTGACAGTCTGAGCAGGGCCTTGTAGAAGGGTCTGGTGAAGAAAGCATCCAGCAGGTACTGATGGATCAGAGCCAGGCCCAGGATACGACCACTAAAGCGGAACCTGGACAGACGTGCCGACGGACACACACACACACACACACACACACACACACACACAAATAGAGGTACCCTTACAATCAAAAATAGACACACACTTGACCATGAACAAGTAAAATGAGGCAATTGGCCTGATACCAAAAGAATGTGAAAATAATATTAGTTTGTTTTACCCACACTCTGACAAATAACAAGGTACAGGAGAGTGGTACTCAGTTGAGGGTATTTACTGGTAGTTTTGAGTTCAAAAGTTATATGTGAAACTATGATGATGGTTCATGTAAACAGACTAAAGGGGTTTTAGGGTAGAAGGAAAAAATACAGATGTTTTTATTGTTCTTTAATCATTTTCTTTTATCATTTTTTGCATTTGACAATGCAATGAAGAAATAGTATTTCTCAAGGAGCCAATTTGCTCTTCCCAGCCAGAAAGTCCTCCCTGAACAACATGATCAAACCATCCGAGCTCTCTTGAGCGACTGCCTGTTTATCTGACCAAGTGTCTGCATTAATTCACGTGATTCCCCCAGTTTAGGCAACTCTGCAGGTTGCAACTCTGAGAGAGGTTTTCTTAGAAAAGGACTTGGTGAGAAAATTAAGGATGACTTAGCCCGTGCGGATCCAGCTACAATAATCAGTCTGCTTCTGCTTACGTGTCACGGCGCCCACTGGCTTCTGTTTCTTCCAAGCATGCTTCACTGGGTGAGCCGGTCTGCCTGGACGCTCTCACTGTAGAAGACGTTATTTGGATAATTGGAATTCTGTTGGTGGGACTCCTGATTGTCGGACTTGGGGTCTCTCCATCGGAAAATTGGTAAGACAGCCGCCAGCAAATTTAACCACAAGTTGTCTGGGGAACTTAAAGAGTGCTTACTTGGAGTGATTGAGAGGATGAAGGTTTTACATCTGAGGGCTGACCAGACCAGTGAACTTGTCTAGTAACATCTCAGACCGGTCTGGGGAAGCGCAGAGGGCACTTCATGAATTGGATGCACGTATGACGCTGAGGACGAGTGGAATTGATTGACGGACATTGATTTGGTCAAATTTCTCTGAATCAACCTAAATTGGATTGAAATTGTGATTCTATGCCCCCCCATCCTTCACCCGATCAGGTAAACAGCCTATCTACTATCTACTCCTGTGCATTGGCTTATCTCAAGGCCGAATGAACTGAACTTTCTAACATTTTGGACAGTCTGACGCTTCATATTACACACACACACACACACACACAACTCTCACTCCACACCATACATGCCCTCCCCTATCCCCCCCCCCCCCGCTTCCGTCTGACTGCCTCGGTCTCTTTTTGTTTGTTTTTCCCATCCTCCCGAGACACTACAAAAAATTCCTTCATGTATCCACATGTACCGTGTGTAGTCTTGTGCATTATGTTGTTATGTTGTTATGTCTTGTACTCTATCTTGCTATAATGCTGATTCTGATTCTGTTTCTGATGCATCTAAAGTGAAGAGTGCGCATGCGCTAACGTGTAAGCTGCCTGTTGCAGTGCTCCGTTTCTGTCTTCTTACTACTGATGCTACTGTGACACAGAGTTTCCCTTCGGGGATCAATAAAGTATTTCTGATTCTGATTCTGATATTGAATAGCCAGAACTAGGGACCTAGCAATGACATTCTTTGCCTTGAACGTCCTACCAAACTGTGCACTCAGCTTTCCCTTCAACTTCAAACCTTTAAATGATTCTGGTGCAATGGGAAATTTTATAGATAGAGGTTTAGCCATTCAGTCTGGTCTTCTCTCTAGCAACTTCTAGAGCAATGTACTGCTAGATGGTTGAATGTTGGCTAGGCTTCCCTATATTGGAAAAATCATACATTTGCTTTATTAATAAACAAAATTAAATTAATGTTTAGATTTTCTCGCAGAACACGTGTCCCATGTTTACCAGGTGCTCCAGCTACTGCTTGAGAACAGGTTGTACGTTAAAGCAAAGAAGTGCAAATTCCACTCCATCTCGGTCACTTTGTTTGGGATAAGTCATTGGGAGCGTGCAGATGAAGGCACATCCTGGCAAAATCAAAGCAGTCGTGGAGTAAAAACATGAGAACAACTTCAGCAGTTTTGGGGGTTTGCAAATATCTATCGCAGGTTTATTAGGTCCTCTTGGTCAGACAATACAGGGAGAATTGTGATTTCTACAATAGAATATAGTTTTAGTAAAATTGCACTTGTGTCAGCTTTTGCACCTAATGTTTTTTCAACCGATTATGGTGTCACCAATATGCATTTGTAATACACAGAATCACCTCTCACTATTTGCGGAGAATGTTTTTTTTTTAGTTAACCCCTCTAAGTCTCTTCCTCACCTTCTATCATTATGCAAGTATGGAAGCTTATCAGGCTTTAAAATTAACTGGTCAAAGTATGCACAGCTTCATTTAAATCCTGCTCACAATTCAATCATCCCTGCTAACATCCCCATTGTTAAGCAGTTTAAATATTTAGGCATTGAGGTTTTACATTGCTTAAAACGGATTGTTAAGTAACTATTCTGTTGCTCTGAACAACATTTTGAAAGATATGGAAAGATGGATGGTCTCCCCATGTCTATTCACGCCCAAATCTCTGTGGTTAAAATGCATGTTTTACTCAGGATTAATTTTGCTCTCTTTCCCCTCCTTCTGGTTATTGGCATGAATTACAATCATCAGTATCAAAATGTATCTGGAAAGTAAAATGACCACGACGTAAGATGTCTACTCTACAGAGGAGGATAGAGGATGGTGGCATGGAAGCAGGATGGTAAATTAAAGGTGCACAATTGCCCAATAACTTACATGTAGCTTGCTTTGCTGACTGCAGCAATCTTGCTTAATACTACCCCATTGTAAAAGACAATTTAATTGTTCTTTCAATCAGTCACTTAGACGCAAAGAGATAGAAATATAGGGTCTTGGTTGAAAACAAGTTAACGAAAAGAAAATCTTAAGTGTAGGTGAAGGAAAAAGAAAATTCCCCACTTGTTGACTACCCCCCTCCCCAAATGATTCAATGATCAGTCGACGATAGGCAAGACAATTCTGATTTGACTATGTAAATTCTTAGTCGGGGACACCCCCGACACAACAGTAATTAACACTTAGCGCCAAAGTTGTAGATGAGTTACAGTATGTTTCACTGTGTGTTACACTGTGTGTTTGTATTGCATAGCTCACCATTCCGGATGGTTCTCAACAAATGCTGACATGGGACTGATTTGAACGGTGTAAGTATCGTTAGCTGAGTATTCAAACAGGCCGTAGTATGGATTAAACAACTCCTGAGACAAGAGGAAGAAGAACTCTCTTGACGGACCACTGTAGTCCAATCTGAAGAGACAAGAAAACAGAGGGAAGAAACATCTTGACACATTTGGTAAATGGTATATTTGGACCATTATTATTATAAAATAGCTTTCTTTTGCCCTATTACAGATACTTGATAGATCTGACTCCATTATCCACTTTCAACAAAAATTAAAAAACAGTTTAATTAAATAACAAAGTGTATTTTAGAGATCTATAACTTTATAACAATGTTATAAACGGTTTAAACACCAAACAAAGAAAAACATTTGACAGAAAAATGAATACACAAAGTCTAAAGCAGGGAGTTGGGTAACACTTTATAATAGCTACACACAATTCATCATTTATTAGCAAGCATTAGTTACCTATTAGTTAATGGTTTGTTCATGAGTAATTTATTGTTCATACATAATTATCATTTGTTCACACAGTTGTAAATGGTTTGTTCATAGTAAATAAGGCTCGCGAAAATTATGTTTAGAAATAGAAGTTTGGCACTTAATATTGCGAAAACCATTTGTAAATTTAACAATTTTCCCTTTATAAACTATTTACAAATTATTTGTAATTTCTTTGTTTATCGTTTTTAAAGCAGAGTTCCTATATTCATTCTAATCAGTAAAGCATTTGTAAATACAGTTAGTAAGCCGTTTGTAAAACATTTATAAGTTAATGCTTTTAATAATTCATAAAGGATGCATTAACCATTTGTAAATTAAGTAATTTATCATTTTTAACTAGGTACTCTGGAATGTATAAGGTTGGTTAAAGACCTACATTTGTTCATGCTTTGAATAAAATGTTATGATTTACAAATAGGCCTAAACAAATAGCTGAGGTGTTAATACATCTGTTAGAAATACTTACCAATAATGTAATCCATCACTAATTCAGGAGTTACTGCTGGTTAGTTAAGTATATTGTGTGAGCCCATCTAAAGTGAGCCCTTTTAAGCTTTACAAAGCATTTATAAATGAGATGCAAAGGCTATCAGAACGTGGACATACACATAGAGCTGGGCAATATATTGATATTATAATGATATTGAGATATGAGTCTAGTTATTGTCTTAGATTTTGGATTGTAATAGGGCATAAGTGGTGTCTTTTCCTGGTTTTAATTGTGTAAATAAGCACATAATTGTGTGAAAGCATCAATAGTCAACACTGCAATATTGTTGCGGTATCGATATTGAGGTATTTGGTCAAAAATATCGTGATATTTGATTTTCTCCATAACTGTCCTGGTTTTGTAGTCTCTTTATTGATGTCCAATCTGTCTCTTAACAATCTAGTTTTCTTCTGGTTCTAGTCCAAATTCACACTAATATCAACTACATAACACTACTACGAGCTATTTCATAAATGTACATTCTTACTACATCGTAATAAGGGTTACAAATACTTTTCTTACTTGTGTCTCTTTTGTATCTGCTAGCCTTTGCAATTCATTTATAAATGCTTTGTAAAGCATAGCAAGTCCTTACTTTATGGGCTGACTCAATATACGTAACTCATGAATTAGTGATGGATGGCATTATTGGTAAGTATTTGTAACAGATGTATTAACACCCAAGCTATTAGTTTTTCTAAATCATAACATTTTATGTAAGGCATGAAGGTAGGTCTAGATAGTCTGTTAATCATTAACTTCCTACTTTTACCCAACCTTATAAATACCTAGTTAATAAAGGTAAATTACATAATTTACAAATGGTTAATGAATTATCAAAAACATCAACTTATAAATTTACATGGGCTTACTTACTATGGACAAACGATTTACTAACTGTTTTTCCAGTTGCTTTATTGATTAGAATAAATGTAGGAACTCTGCTTTACAAATGATTAACAAATAAATTACTAATAGTTTGTAGATAGTACATAAAGGGAAAATTATTTATTTTACTTATTTGATTAAGACAATGGACATCAATCAACATTTCTGTAAATGTGCCAGTAATAGCCAATTGGCTATTTTTCAATTGTAGTCCTACCTAGCATGCATTTTTTTATGGTGGTCTTTATGGTGGGAAGAAACTGGAGCACCCAGAGGAAACCCACGCAAACATCATACAAACTCCACACCCGGAATGACCTGGATTCAAACCAAGAACCTTCTTGCTGTGAAGCAGAAGTGCCAACCACTTAGCCACCGTTCTGCCAATTTAATTTACAAATGGTTTTCACAATACTTTTAAGTGTCAAAGTTCTATTTATAAACATAATTTTCGAGAGCCTTATTTACTATGAACAAACCATTTATGAGTGTGTATACAAATGCTTTATGTATGAGAATTAACATAGAAGCAATGCTTTACAAATGATGAACATTTAGTAATAGTTTATAATGGAAAATGATTTCATAAATGGTTGTTTTATTATATATTAAGTATAAATCATGTACTTCAATGATGTACTGTACTTAACATTTTTTAGATAGGTTTATTTACTATGAATAAACCATTTACTACTGTTAACAAATGCTTTACTGATGACGAATTATATGTATGAACAATAAATTACTAATGAACAAACCATTAACTAATAGGTAACTAATGCTTGCAAATAAATGATGAATTGTGTGTAGTTATTATGAAGTGTTGCCGTGAGTTGAGTACAGTATGTTTGCAAAGTTGCCTATTTATACATTTTGCAGACGGAGAGCAAGATGATCATCAATTTGAGTCATGTTTGTGTTCACCTGATGATTGTAAGTCCAATATTAACTCCCTTTGAGCTCTGGTTTGATCTCCCGAGAAGAATATCTGACATGTTAGCTGCTAAATGCTATGCTCACCAGCTAGTATATCTTTGTCTGCTGTTTAGGGCTGGGTAGGTGGTGCATAGTGGAGTCACCTGCTGCTGTTTTAAAGAAGATTGATGAGAATGGAGTTGCTGGCCAGAAAACTAATTCAATGAGCTTGAAGAGGTAAGAGGAAGAAGTTGGGTGAAAAGTCTGTGTAGGATCCATTGTTCATACACATATTGATTAGTGCAGCTTTGAAGATACAGTTCTAAAAACCTGTTGGCAGAACAGCATAAAATACTTCACTGTAACACATTTAGCTGTGTTACCTCACTGGTTTTTGTGTGTGTGTGTGTGTGTGTGTGTGTGTGTGTGTGTGTGTGTGTGTGTGTGTGTGTGTGTGTGTGTGTGTGTGTGTGTGTGTGTGTGGTTCTTACCCCTCCTCTCCCAGGAAAGTGACGTAGAGTTTGTTCCTCTGTAGCTCTTTGCGCGAGTATGCCATTACCTGATTAAAGGTTCCCTCCAGCAAGTGTTCTCTCTTGATCAGCAACCTACAACAACCAGGGCAGCTTACATATTACAGGTACTATAACTATCCTGGTTTCCTAGTCTCTTTATTGACTTTATAGACACAAAATTGAAAGTCTATTTAAACCTTTGGTTGTACTTTATTTACTAACAAAGGTGTAATAAGCCATTTTTTTGTGTCAAATCGGACCAAAACTACATGTAATGTGGACTTTATTAGATAGAAAACAAACACAGTTATACCCAAATTAGAAACCATACACCTAAAGTTGCTGTAATTGAACCCAAAATATACTATATTTAGACACTGCTATACTAAATTATTAATTTCGATACTAGTACCAATCCCAATACCGTGACTTTGATAATGGTTCCTGAACGATACTTTTCTCTATACCAATTTTATAAAATGTATTTTAACAAAAAGAAATAACAAAATTACACATCACGGCACATCTTTTTATTTATTTTTCTGCTCCTACTACGTGAGCCCCGTCATGTTAAACAGCCAATAACCAGCATTACTAGATCTTAGTACAAGCATGCTGAATGATTATTGGCTCACTGACGTTAAGGGAATTGAATTGAAATGATATGCAGCAAAGGGCCGCAGATCGCAATTGACCCCGCGGCCACTACGTCGAGAAACAAACATTTATATGTGCGTCTGCTCTACCAACTGAGCAAAACTGGCCACTAGGTATTGAAATATAGACTCTTCAGCGGATCCAGAATGCTGCAGCATGTGTTCTGACAGGAACAAGGAATAGAGATCACATCTCTCCTGTTTTAGCTTCTCTGCATTGACTTACTGTAAAACCCAGAATAGAATTTAAAATCCTTCTTCTCACCTACAAAGCTCTTCATGGTCAGGCACCATCTTATCTTAAAGAGCTCATAGTACCTTACAACCCTACAAGAGCACTACGCTCCCAGAATGCAGGGTTACTTGTGGTTACTAGAGTCTCTAAAAGTAGAATGGGAGCCAGAGCATTCAGCTATCAGGCTCCTCTCCTGTGGAACCAGGTTCGAGTTTGGGTTCGGGAGGAAGACAACGTCTGCGATGCCATGTTACATCCTGCTACGCTCTGCTGTGCCTTGCTACGTCCTGCTGTGCCTTGTAACGCCGCACAGTGCCCTGTTATGCCATGAACTACTACAAAGAACTACTACAAACTACTATTTTTTGTGATTGTTATTGCCACTCTTCATTCTAATCCCAACCGGTCTACCGCCTACCAAGAGCCTGGGTCTGTCCGAGGTTTCTGCCTAAAAGGACGTTTTTCCTCGCCACTGTTGCACTGTTGCTGGCTCTGTAGGAAACTACTAGAACTGTTGGGTCCTTGTAAATTCTGGAGTGTGGTCTAGACTTGCTCTATCTGTAAAGTGTCTCGAGATAACGCTTGTTATGAATTGATACTATAAATAAAATTGAATTTTATTTATAGTATCAATTCATTCATTCATTAACATTTTATTTTGTAAATCTTGGTCCCATTTATTTTAAAATTGACAATCAACAGGGGATGCCTTAGGGTTATGGCTATACGCTGACCTGTCAATCATGACAGAGGCTTTGCAATGCATATTCATGGCATTGTGTAGATAGAATTAACCGTGACCTTGTTTTTGGATGTTGTCCATGTTTTTGTCTTAAACTTTGACCTTCTCATTTCACTTCATGAAAGTTATTGGAACATTTGGTCACCTAAAAATAAACAACACTGGCTTGGCTGCATCCTGGCCAGCTCCACCCTGTCGTCAAAAATCCTCATATCCGGTTGCAAAAAACCAAGATGGGGAAGCACATATCGCCAAACTTGAGCTTTTAAAACATCAGTCTTCAAATGTCTTAAACTAGGTTTAGTACTGATGGGGCTAGTTTTCGAAGAGGCTAATTACTGAAACAAGTCTTTACCAGCATTACCGCAGCACAAATTAATAAACTTAACATTGACTAAACATTGTCACAAATACATTAACATTGTATTTGTGACATTGCAATCAATATCACAAATACAGAAAATCTAGTTATTGTGCTACATGAGCTGTTTGACAAATTCCAGTCTGGTTTCCGTAAAAAGCATTCCACAGAAACTGCACTACTTAAAGTTTCTAGTGATATTCTGATGTCAGCTGATTCTAAAGAATACACTATTTTGGTTCTCTTGGACCTTTCTTCTGCTTTCGATACTATTGATCATAATATTATGATAAATAGACTTCATGATCTGGTTGGGATGTCTGGATCAGTTTTAAAATGGTTTTCATCCTACCTTTCTGGTAGAAGTTTTAGTGTTTATGTAAATCAGATCATGTCTGAAACTGCAGGGTTGTCATGTGGGGTACCCCAGGGTTCTGTCTTAGGACCCATCCTGTTCCTTTTGTATATACTCCCTCTAGGACAGATAATTAGTCATTTCAGTGACATATCGTACCATCTGTATGCGGATGATATTCAACTTTACTGCTCGTTCAAGGAAACTGAGTTCCATAAATTGTCTTCCTTAAGTAACTGCTTGACCAGTATTAAACAGTGGTTATGTGACAACTTCCTACTCCTGAACTCAGATAAAACAGAAACGCTGATTATCGCCCCTGAGAGTAAAATCCCTCTGATTAAACAACACATTGCTGACTTAGGCCCGTCTGTCCAGCCGAGGCTCAGGAACTTAGGTGTTGTTTTTGATTCAGCGATGTCCTTAGAGTACCACTCAAGGCAACTAGTCAGAAACTGTTTCTTCCAACTAAGGAATATATCTAAATTAAGAGCGCTGGTGTCAAATGGTGAGTTGGAGATGATCATTCATGCTTTTATTTCCTCTCGCTTAGATTACTGTAACAGTCTTTTTACCTGTTTGAGCAAGAAGGAGCTTTACCGTCTCCAGGCTGTTCAGAACTCTGCTGCAAGGCTTTTAACTCACATTAACAAAAGAGCACACATCACACCTGTTTTAGCAGCACTTCACTGGTTACCAGTCCAGTATAGAATTCAATTTAAAATCCTGGTTCTTACTTTTAGAGCCCTGCATGGTCAAGTTCCTCACTACATCTCTGACTTGATACAGCTTCATACTCCGGTCCGTAGTCTGAGGTCATCAGGTCAGAGACTGTTAGTTGTTCCCCACACTCATTTTAAATCAAGAGGGGATCGTTCATTCCAAGCAGTGGCACCTAGGCTGTGGAATGCATTGCCTACATTTTTACGTTGTGTGAATTCTGTTGATTCTTTTAAAAAGCAACTGAAGACGCTGCTATTCCAACAGGCGTTTAGTTAGACGTGGGGTTTTTATGGTTTCTGTTTTTATGTTTTCCATTTGTTCTTAAAGTGTCTTATGCATTGTATTGTACTTTGTTGGTATTGTATTACATTTTACTGTGAAGCACTTTGTGATTTTTTATCTGTGAAAGGTGCTATACAAATAAACTTTACTTACTTACTTATAGCAGTAGTGATATATCTTACCGTTGGACTTCTGCACTGGACTTAAGGATGAGCGGAAAACTATGGCAGAAACGCAGCAGTGTGAAGAAACCAAAATAAACCCAAAATTTCAAAATATAAGTCTCTGAATATAAAGTTGTGAATTTTTCATAATTCATAATTTTGCATAGTAGTGTCAAGATAACACATTTCTATGGTTTATTACATCTTATTCAGGTCTAATACGACATTATAAGTGGTTTCTCATTACAGCATAATTTATGTATACAGTGTCTAATTAGGGTATGGCTGTGTTTGTTTACTGTTAATAATAACCAGTGCTGTCAAACGATTAAAATATTTAATTGCAATTTATCGCATTAATGTTATAGTTACTGTCATTAGTCACATTTTTAATTATTCTGAATGTCCGTTGATTTCTTTGTAGTGTTCAATTTCACACTAACATTGCTTGGAGCAAATAATCTCACACAGTGTAACACTGTTCATTAATAAAAGGGTGAAAAAATACTTTGACGAGCTGAATTCACATCAGCTGTGTGCTTGGCCAAGTGGTATTTCAAGACTGGACGTGCTGCGATGATAGCTCAGTTCACAGATCACTTTAGTCTTGTCAATGGAACCATTTGGAAACTTTTAAAAAGTAAACTTTCCATTCAGAATCTTATTAGAATACATTTTGGCGTCTCGCACTCACCATCCACTCAAAACATAAGCCTACTACTCTTTGGCCGGCTCGCAAGCCTAAACGTGTGTGCAGTGTGCCTGTTGTTTTGTTTCCGGTCTAGCTAGATCCAGTGAGGTGGTGTTGTTTTTTTGTGAAAAAACTACAAAGTTTGTTAGGCCAAAAAGAACGTTAATCTAGCAATAAAACATTGACACCATAAAAATGGGTTTGCGTTAACGCTGTTAATAAGGTGTTTAACTGACAGCATAAAGACCAAATGTTTTGTTGTAGTAAGTATGGTTTATTACATCTTATTAGTTTACCATAAAATAAAGTGTGAAAAGTTCTTTTAATGATTTCGATTTTTTTTACATCTTATTTACTCAACTGTTCAGTTGTTGTAAATATTATTTTCCAACATATAGGTCTAAATTCAAAATGTCCTATACAAGGGCCTAATTACAAATGATTTGGGAAATTTCATACTGGAACCCAAATTCCCCAAAAAAACTTTAAAATGACACACTTACTGTCTTCAATGGTAGCTATCATGGACAAAGTATATACAATGCCTTGCGAAAGTATTCGGCCCCCTTGAACTTTTCAACCTTTTGACACATTTCAGGCTTCAAACATAAAGATATACATTTTTTATTTTTTGTGAAGAATCACCAACAAGTGGGACACAATTGTGAAGTGGAACGAAATCTATTGGATATTTTAAACTTTTTTAGCAAATAACAAACTGAAAAGTGGTGCGTGCAAAATTATTCAGCCCCTTTACTTTCTGTGCAGCAAACTCACTCCAGAAGTTCAGCGAGGATCTCTGAATGATCCAATGTTGTCCTAAATGACTGATGGTGATAAATAGAATCCACCTGTGTGTAATCAAGTCTCTGTATAAATGCACCTGCTCTGTGATAGTCTCAGGGTTCTTTTGAAAGCGCAGAAAGCATCATGAAGACCAAGGAACACACCAGGCAGGTCCGTAATACTGTTGTGGAAAAGTTTAAAGCCGGATTTGGATACAAAAAGATTTCCCAAGCTTTAAACATCCCAAGGAGCACTGTGCAAGCGATCATTTTGAAATGGAAGGAGTATCAGACCACTGCAAATCTACCAAGACCTGGCCGTCCCTCTAAACCAGACATACTCAACTGGCGGACCTCGGTCCGGGGGCGGACCCAAATGCAATGTCGTCCGGACCGAGACCAAAGATGTATTTGATAAAGATGATTAGCCTATTATTATTATTATTATTATTTATTATTATTAGGCTATTCGTTACTTTCAAAGTGTTTCAGGCGTAATTATTTATGATATTTCTAGTTGTAGGCCTAGTCTTTTCCCACGATCTCAAAACAAGGTTGCTTATCAACAATGGCAACTGACCTGTATATCAGTCAGTGATTTGGGCTAGTTATCAGTTTTCAGCAAACAGAATTAAACATGGCGTGTTCCAAGCTGGAAAAGAAACGAAAGGTGGATTCAGAAAACCGAGAGTTTAAGGCGGAGTGGACAGAGAAATATGCATTTGTCCTGCCTGCGCGGAGCACAAAACCGATGTGTCTGATCTGCAATGAGACGGTAGCAATCATCAAAAGTTCAAACGTGAAGCGGCACTATGAAACAAAGCATGGGCACTTCGAACAAAACTATCCCCAAAACAGCGAGGTGAGAACCAGAAAAATAAACCAAATGCAAGAATCATATCAAGCGTCACGAACTGTGATAGTCAGGTCAGCAACCCAGAAAGAGCGCACGACTGAAACGTCACTACGAGTGGCATGGGTCTTGGGCAAGCATAAAAAACCATTCACTGACGCCGAAGTTGTGAAGGAATGTATGAACGAGATAGCGATAGCTCTGTATGAGGGAACCCAGTTTAAAATGTAAATGTAAATGTAAATGTATTTTATTTATATAGCACCTTACATCAACCGATAGGTGAACCAAAGTGCTTCACAACAGATAAAACCACAGAATTTAAAAACAACAACACACCACTAACAAAAATACAATAATAAATTAGAAAAAGCAAAATCAATATAAATATCAATATAAATGAGCCATCACATTACTAGGTACCGAACGCCACTTTAAAGAGATGCGCTTTAAGTCTTGATTTACAAAGGCCCAGGTCAGTAACGATACTCATCTCACTGGGTAGCTTATTCCAGAGCTTAGGTCCAGAAACCGAAAAAGCGCGGTCACCCCAGTGTTTCAGTCTTGACCTGGGCACTTCCAACATAAGTTGATTAGATGACCTCAACGTCCTACCATAATTACGAATGGTCTGAATAAAGATGACATTACTCAAAAATGGTCTGAATAAAGATGACATTACTCAAAAAATAAGCCAAATATCCCTCTCTGATTCCACTGCAGCGAGACGAACCGAAATGCTCGCCGATGATTTATTGCACCAAATGAAAACTGCGGTGAAAAATGCTAATTGCATTTCATTGGCTTTGGACGAATCCACTGACAACACGGATCAAGCCCAACTAATGATGTTCGTCAGATTTTTTGACCCAGAAAAGGGTGCATTTTTCGAAGATGTCTTGGGTCTCAAAACCCTTATTGGCCATACAAGAGGCAGTGACATTTATGATGCAGTGATGCAGATGTTGCAAGACCAAGGCATAGACCTGAAGCATGTTGTTTCAATTGCTACTGATGGAGCACCAAGTATGACTGGGAGAGAGAGGGGATTAGTCTCCCTCTTAAAGGCACATCACCCTGACCTCATAGCATACCACTGTGTCATTCATCAGATGGTTTTGTGTGCCAGCTTGGGAAAGGAGTTTTCAGAAATCATGTCAACAGTGATGAAGCTCATCAACTTTTTGAGGGCGTCCTCTGCTTTGCAGCATCGCCTGCTACGCTCATTCCTCACAGATGTGGATGCAGAATTTGATGATTTACTTCTCCACAATAATGTCAGGTGGCTTAGTAAGGGGAAGGTGTTGGAGCGTTTTTGGGCACTGCGGAAGGAGTTAGAAACATTTCTACTGAATCAGACCAGTCCCAAAGCAAAACCATATGTGGAATTTCTCCAAAACAATCAAAAAATGGAAATTGCTGCATTTTTGACAGACATCACTTCCCACCTCAATGATTTGAATTTGAAGCTCCAGGGCAAAAATAACACAGTGTGTGACCTCATGTCAGCTATCCGCGCTTTTCAAAGGAAGCTGGAAATCTACAAAAGTGACCTACAGGAGGGAAGCCTGCTTCACTTCCCAAATCTGAAAAGCCAAGCTGCAGAGCCACAACACTACAATTATGTGGAATTCGTGGACAAGTTGATTGCAAATTTTGAAACCCGTTTTGGAGATTTCCCCCTGGGAAAACAGGTCTTGCTGTGTGTTGAAAACCCATTCCTGGTGAAAAATGTGACCGAATTCTCAAATGAAGCCCTGAAGGTCTGCCCATGGGCTAGTGCTGCTTCTCTACAAACAGAGCTGATTGAGCTTCAAGAAAACCTTGCCCTGCAAGAATCTCTCCGCGACCCTTCCACCTTCTGGACAAAGATGGCCCCTGCAGGTGTCTTGCAGAAAATGGCCCTCCAGATTCTAACTATGTTTCCTTCCACTTACTCCTGCGAGTCAGCCTTCTCAACAATGACAATGGTGAAGAACAAATACAGGGGCAAACTCACCAATGAACATTTGCACCAGTGCCTACGCCTGGCTCTCACACCTTTTGTGCCAAAGTTTAAAGAACTGGTGGCACAGAAGAAGTGCAACTTTTCACACTGACTTGGACAGAACCTATTCTTTGTGCATAGTTCAAATGTTTCTTGTTATGGATTTATCATCTTTTTCGTTTGGAGTTCAAATTTTGGATACGCGACGGCCTCGGACCCTGGAAACATTGGAAACTTGGTGAGTGGACCTTTTTAGTTTGTAGTTGAGTACCCCTGCTCTAAACTTTCAGCTCAGACAAGGATAAGACTGATCAGAGATGCAGCCAAGAGGCCCATGATCACTCTGGATGAACTGCAGAGAACTACAGCTGAGGTGGGAGAGTCTGTCCATAGGCCAACAATCAGTCGTACACTGCACAAATCTGGCCTTTATGGAAGAGTGGCAAGAAGAAAGCCATTTCTCAAAAATATCCATAAAAAGTCTTGTCTAAAGTTTGCCACAAGCCACCTGGGAGACACACCAAACATGTGGAAGAAGGTGCTCTGGTCAGATGAAACCAAAATCAAACTTTTTGGCCACAATGCAAAACGATATGTTTGGCGTAAAAGCAACACAGCTCATCACCCTCAACACACCATCCCCACTGTCAAACATGGTGGTGGCAGCATCATGGTTTGGGCCTGCTTTTCTTCAGCAGGGACAGGAAAGATGGTTAAAATTGAGGGGAAGATGGATGCAGCCAAATACAGGACAATTCTGGATGAAAACCTGTTGGAGTCTGCAAAAGACCTGAAACTGGGACGGAGATTTATCTTCCAACAAGACAATGATCCTAAACATACAGCAAAATCTACAAAGGAATGGTTCACAAATAAACTTATCCAGGTGTTAGAATGGCCAAGTCAAAGTCCAGACCTGAATCCAATCGAGAATCTGTGGAAAGAGCTGAAAACTGCTGTTCACAAACGCTCTCCATCCAACCTCACTGAGCTCGAGCTGTTTTGCAAGGAAGAATGGCCAAGAATTTCAGTCTCTCGATGTGCAAAACTGATAGAGACATACACCAAGCAACTTGCAGCTGTAATCGCAGAAAAAGGTGGCTCTACAAAGTATTAACGCAAGGGGGCCGAATAATTTTGCACGCACCACTTTTCATTTTTTTATTTGCTAAAAAAGTTTAAAATATCCAATAGATTTCGTTCCACTTCACAATTGTGTCCCACTTGTTGGTGATTCTTCACAAAAAATAAAAATGTTATATCTTTATGTTTGATGCCTGAAATGTGTCAAAAGGTTGAAAACTTCAAGGGGGCCAAATACTTTCGCAAGGCACTGTACTATATAAACTATACTATACTACTATAAAATACTTAATTACACAATAGATCAAATATAATTAAGATGATGCAGTTCAATTAACAAATATTTGGGACTAGATCATGCTTATCTAGTCTAAACTGTTTCAGAAATGCAATTAGGAAATTCACTATCACATCCACCATAACTGCTACAATCTAATCTGTATTAAGGTTAACCTTTCACTTTTATTTGAATGGTACAATTAATCGTTTGATATGTGTAATTTCAATCTTACTTGATTTTGCCAGGTCCCTGCCCGTAGCCCTTGGCTTCTAATTTCCTGTAGAAGTTTCTTAGTTTGGCTTCAAAGTCTCTGCGGTAAGGAGCTGGAGCCCTGGCCCTTTGCAGACCTACACACACACACACACACACACACACACACACAAGTTTTTGTATAAAACACAGGGTAGCAATTTATGTAACACTAGGGTCGAGAAAGTGCTAAGATCCTTTACTAAAAACAGTAATATTCTCTTTTACAGCTGTGCCTTGTGTAAACGTGTGTAAAAGTACAGTTTTTCAAACATACAAAAACAAGGGAGGTCACAAACATTAAAAACATAGAAACAAACATTGAATATAACAAAAACAATCACAGACATCAAAATGATCCAACATTTTTGAAATGGGAAAGGGGCACCAGACTGCCTAGCTTGCAGTTTGTTCCATAGAAATGGTGCAAAAGCAGTGAATGCAGTCCTACCCAGATCTGTGGAGACTGCAGGCATTTCTAATGTGATCCACATCTGTAATCTGGTATTAAAATATGGGTGTCTCATAAAAATTAATGATATATACACTCACCGGCCACTTTATTAGGTACCCCATGCTAGTAACGGGTTGGACCCCCTTTTGCCTTCAGAACTGCCTCAATTCTTCGTGGCATAGATTCAACAAGGTGCTGGAAGCATTCCTCAGGGAGTTTGGTCCATATTGACATGATGGCATCACACAGTTGCCGCAGATTTGTCGGCTGCACATCCATGATGCGAATCTCCCGTTCCACCACATCCCAAAGATGCTCTATTGGATTGAGATCTGATGACTGTGGAGGCCATTTGAGTACAGCGAACTCATTGTCATGTTCAAGAAACCAGTCTGAGATGATTCCAGCTTTATGACATGGTGCATTATCCTGCTGAAAGTAGCCATCAGAAGTTGGGTACATTGTGGTCATAAAGGGATGGACATGGTCAGCAACAATACTCAGGTAGGCTGTGGCGTTGCAACGATGGTCAATTGGTACCAAGGGGCCCAAAGAGTGCCAAGAAAATATTCCCCACACCATGACACCACCACCACCAGCCTGAACCGTTGATACAAGGCAGGATGGATCCATGCTTTCATGTTGTAGACGGCAAATTCTGACCCTACCATCCGAACGTCGCAGCAGAAATCGAGACTCATCAGACCAGGCAACGTTTTTCCAATCTTCTATTGTCCAATTTCGATGAGCTTGTGCAAATTGTAGCCTCACTTTCCTGTTCTTAGCTGAAAGGAGTGGCACCCGGTGTGGTCTTCTGCTGCTGTAGCCCATCTGCCTCAAAGTTCGACGTACTGTGCGTTCAGAGATGCTCTTCTGCCCACCTTGGTTGTAACGGGTGGTAATTTGAGTCACTGTTGCCCTTCTATCAGCTCGAACCAGTCTGGCCATTCTCCTCTGACCTCTGGCATCAACAAGGCATTTCCGCCCACAGAACTGCCGCTCACTGGATGTTTTTTCTTTTTCGGACCATTCTCTGTAAAACCTAGAGATGGTTGTGCGTGAAAATCCCAGTAGATTAGCAGTTTCTGAAATACTCAGACCAGCCCTTCTGGCACCAACAATCATGCCACGTTCAAAGTCACTCAAATCACCTTTCTTCCCCATACTGATGCTCGGTTTGAACTGCAGGAGATTGTCTTGACCATGTCTACATGCCTAAATGCACTGAGTTGCCGCCATGTGATTGGCTGCTTAGAAATTAAGTGTTAACGAGCAGTTGGACTGGTGTACCTAATAAAGTGGCCGGTGAGTGTATATGGAGGTTGTTTTAAAAGAAGTGCTTTGGAAATAAACAAGAGAGCATGTTGGTCTCGCCTCACAGATAGAGGAGCCCAACCCACATGCTGGTATAGGGTACAGTGATGACAATGGTTTACTTTTCTGTAATTTGAATTTGAACTTTTTTCCTAATTAAGTAACATGTTGTTTAAAGGAGATCCTATCATCTAACCATAAACCTAAGTATTTATATGCAGGGACGTGCTCGATTTGAGTACTATCCAAACTAGTAATTGCAATCTGATCTACTCAAGGTCACCTGTCACCTGTCACAGCAACGTCAGCGCATTGGCACCTGTGTTTGGCTTAGCCGCTGCGGCTGGTTTCTCAACCCGACTCGTTTTGTTTGTTTCCTGCGCTATATTGCTACTGAGTTTGTCAACAAATGTGTCATCGGCGTGGGTGTAAAATCGCCAAGCAATACTGCTGATCCGATCGGGAGTGTGGTGACGGGGGTTTGCAGCCCCGTTCGTATGTCCGCCTGCAACTGGAATGCGACATGGAGGGCCTAATACGACCTAAAAATAAACGTCAGAGAAAGCGAGGAAAAAGGGCAGGGAGGCAGGTTCATCTGAAAAATCTCCTGAAGCTGGGGGTCTGTGACTGTGACTCCAGACCTTCATGTCTTCGTTCCGTCTTACCTGATGTCCCAGGGCTCTGGTCCCGGTGCCTTGGAGAAAACCTACCGCTGGTTGCGGTGTGTGTTTATTGTTAATAAATGCCCGTTCATTGCTCAGTGATTTATTTTCTTCCAAAAACATGGACTTCATGTTGCTCACGGAGACATGGCAACGGGATCTGGAATACTATCACCTGAACGAGCTCTGTCCTGTGGACTGCACTTTTATCAGCACACCAGGGCTGTGTCTCAAATTGTGCACTTCCGTTAGTGCACTTACAGACAGTACACTTTGCGCACTTTGTACTGTCTTGCATAGTGCGTATATTTCGACAGAAGAGTGTTGTCTCAAATTGCGCACTGCCATGTGCACTTACTGGAAATGACAATCACATTTCATCCCTTCTTCTTCTGTAAAATTGTGAATTTCAACAGGGGGAGAGAATTCCAGTCTGCTATTGTGTTTCGCGAAAAATAATTCCTGCTTTGTTTTTGATATTTTAACAAATAAATAATGTGATGTTTTTATTTGCTCCGTGTCACGCCAGGATGACAATTGCGACACCGCCGTCATGTCCCCCCCCCCCCATTAGCTGAAGACAGTACACACAACTGTAGTGTATAATATTCGTTCTTGTTAGTGCAATCTTTTAAATTCATTAATTATACCTATTCTTTGCAGTCCACTCTTATATGTATGTACTTATGTTTCTGCTCTAAAAATAAGTAACGTTAATTCATTCATAACGTTACTGTTCATTTTAATGCTCAACGGTTTCATGAGGAAATCATTGTTGCCCATAGATAAGACTGTTGTTGTGAAGCATTACCCTTACAACTTACCTAATAGACAAAACGTTATAAAAAAGGTTATAATTCGTGGTACAAAAATCCTTACTGACTGTAAAATTAACCAAATATACATATACAGGTGGCTTATATGTTATACGTATAGCAAAAAGACTCACGTTCAACTTACATTTGTATTGCTCCATATGTCTCGCTATCGCGTCTTCGGCCACCAAAGTTTTTCAACTGTTGTTAGCTCCGCCCCTTCCGCTACGTAGCCAAGATGGCGACCGTTGAGTGTGGAAAGTGTCCATCGATCCACATTCAACTTTCTGACCGTTTTGAGTGCACCATCCGGGTACTCTAAGTGCCCTGCATTTGACCGCACTTCTACAATGTGAACGCACTATGTACTCACATAGTTAGTATTTAGTACAGAAGTGCGCGATTTGAGACACAGCTCAAGACTCACGGCCATGGTGGAGGTCTTGCTGTGGTTTTCAAAAAACATTTTAGCAGTCAGTCAATGAGCGCTGGCACGTACTCTTCTTTCAAACTACAGATTATTAAAGTTGGTTGTTCAAATACATTATATTGTATTTTAATTTACCGGCCACCTGGGCCAGTGGCCTCTTTTCTTACGGATTTTTCTGATTTCTTAACATCCATTATTAAGCTGGACAAGGTGATTATTGTTGGTGATTTTAATATTCATGTGGATGATGATACTTGCAAAAATGCATCTGAATTTGTAAATATCACTGAATCTTTTAATTTTACTCAGCATGTCTCTGGTCCTACACACAACAAGGGACATAGGCTTGATCTTGTTTTTTTAATGGTATGACATTAATAATGTTTGCATCAAATATGTTTTTGTTAGTGATCACAAATGCATACTATTTGATCGTAATTCAAGCGTCCTGCTCATGTTTGATTAACCTAGTTTACTGTTGAAACATTTTTGGCCGCCTTTGACTTAAGCTCGGTTTTTATTTTGGATGACATGGACGCTTACGCACAGGCATTTAATGATCATTGCACCCTGCTGTTGGACAAAATTGCGCCTCTTAACATTAGAGAAATTCCCACTGTTAATTCATCCCCGTGGATGAATGACGCCATTCGCAGCTTGAGGTGTGTCTGACGGAGAACTGAGCATTTATGGAAAGCGAATCAGCTCCCAGTCCATCGCCAGCATCTTAAAGAGCTCTTAGTAGACCTGAATGAAGTGATCAAGGATGCTAGAGCCTCTTATTTTACTAATCTGATATCTGCCTGTAAAAACAATCCTAAAGCTCTGTTTGAGAACATTAATAACATTGTTTCCCCTGGACTCCTTCTGCCCCATTTCCCTGAACGACATCATTAAGCTCGTGGGCTCAATGAAACCCTGCTGTTTTAAGCATGCTCTTGTTGAGCCTTGAATAAAAACAATCTACACTCACCGGCCACTTTATTAGGTACCCCATGCTAGTAACGGGTTGGACCCCCTTTTGCCTTCAGAACTGCCTCAATTCTTCGTGGCATAGATTCAACAAGGTGCTGGAAGCATTCCTCAGGGAGTTCGGTCCATATTGACATGATGGCATCACACAGTTGCCGCAGATTTGTCGGCTGCACATCCATGATGCGAATCTCCCGTTCCACCACATCCCAAAGATGCTCTATTGGATTGAGATCTGGTGACTGTGGAGGCCATTTGAGTACAGCGAACTCATTGTCATGTTCAAGAAACCAGTCTGAGATGATTCCAGCTTTATGACATGGCGCATTATCCTGCTGAAAGTAGCCATCAGAAGTTGGGTACATTGTGGTCATAAAGGGATGGACATGGTCAGCAACAATACTCAGGTAGGCTGTGGCGTTGTAACGATGGTCAATTGGTACCAAGGGGCCCAAAGAGTGCCAAGAAAATATTCCCCACACCATGACACCACCACCACCAGCCTGAACCGTTGATACAAGGCAGGATGGATCCATGCTTTCATGTTGTAGACGCCAAATTCTGACCCTACCATCCGAACGTCGCAGCAGAAATCGAGACTCATCAGACCAGGCAACGTTTTTCCAATCTTCTATTGTCCAATTTTGATGAGCTTGTGCAAATTGTAGCCTCACTTTCCTGTTCTTAGCTGAAAGGAGTGGCACCCGGTGTGGTCTTCTGCTGCTGTAGCCCATTCAGAGATGCTCTTCTGCCCACCTTGGTTGTAACGGGTGGCAATTTGAGTCACTGTTGCCCTTCTATCAGCTTGAACCAGTCTGGCCATTCTCCTCTGACCTCTGGCATCAACAAGGCATTTCCGCCCACAGAACTGCCGCTCACTGGATGTTTTTTCTTTTTCGGACCATTCTCTGTAAACCCTAGAGATGGTTGTGTGTGAAAATCCCAGTAGATTAGCAGTTTCTGAAATACTCAGACCAGCCCTTCTGGCACCAACAATCATGCCACGTTCAAAGTCACTCAAATCACCTTTCTTCCCCATACTGATGCTCGGTTTGAACTGCAGGAGATTGTCTTGACCATGTCTACATGCCTAAATGCACTGAGTTGCCGCCATGTGATTGGCTGCTTAGAAATTAAGTGTTAACGAGCAGTTGGACAGGTGTACCTAATAAAGTGGCCGGTGAGTGTAGATGCAGCTTTGTTTAAAAACAGGCCTATTTCTAAATTGCCTTTTATTTTGAAAATTTTAGAAAAGGTTGTTGCAAACCAGCTAAATAATGTTTTGGATTCTCATAATATCTTTGATAAGTTTAAGTCTGGCTTTCGTAAAAACCTTTAATGATCATTGCACCCTGCTGTTGGACAAAATATCAACTGAGACTACTCTCCTTCAGGTCTCTCTCTTATGATATTTTCATGGCTGCTGATGGGGGTAAATGTTCTGTGCTGGTGTGCAGCATTTGATACTGTTGATCACTGCACTCTGATTGATGGACTGAAAACAACTGTAGGCATTACTGGATCAGCTCTCGATTGGTTTTCTTCCTATCTTTCAGACAGAAGTTTTGCAGTGTCCATAGGAACATATATGTCAGACTCTGCTCCTTTGTCTTGTGGTGTGCCCCAAGGTTCTGTCATTGGCCCCCTGCTGTTCAGTCTATATTTGCTTCCTCTTGTAAAGATTATTGGTTGTGTTGAGGATATATCTTACCATTGTTATGCTGATGACATCCAATTATATTTATCCTTTAGCCCTGATAGGCTAGACAAACTGTCATTGCTGTACACTTGTTTAGCCTACATTAACAAATGGATGGCTGACAAGTTTTTTGCAATTAAATTCAGACAAAACTGAGGTAATGATTTTTGCCCCAGACAGCATTACCCCTAAGATTAGGCAGGCCATTGGGGCTCTATCACTCTCTGACTGTAATGTTGTGCGAAATTTGGGTCATTTTTGACAAATCTATGTGTTTTAATAGTCATGTGAAACCTGTGGTTTGTTCCTGTTTTTTCCATCTCAGGAACATTGCTAAGATCAGATCTGTGGTTTATAAAAAAGTGACAGAGATGATTGTTCATACTTTTATTTCTTCATGTTTGGACTATTGCAATGTAGTGTACATGTCAGAGGTGGATTTTTATTGGTAAAATGTCTGCATGCGTGTGCTGTGATTTTTCCTAGTTATTGCATGGGTTTTGTTGTTGGGCATCCGCATGTTCCTCTATTGTATGTTTTATTATTGTATGACTTATTATTGCGTGATTTACTATTGCATGTTTTACTATTGTGTGATTTACTATTGCATGTTTTATTATTGCATGACTTATTATCGCATGTTTTGGGTTGGTTTTAGTTTATGTAAAGACTGGTTGTGTCTCCCCTTGACAAAACTGGAACCCCTCCCCCTTCTTCCTTTTTTGGTCGCCCAGACTTAATGGGCTGAGGCAAAGACAATTGGAAACACCTGGACTTAATGAAGCAGGTGTGTGAGAGTGCAGGCTGTTAAAAGGAGAGCAGGAATGCAGTAACAAAAAAGAGAAGGACACGGCCTGGACAGCACAGGTCGGGAGCAGGAGAGCAGAGCAGACGTCGAGGAAAGGAAGCCCTACGGACACGGAGGATAGCGGTAACCGGGACAAACGGACGGCTTGGCGAAGGATTGACTGCAGCCACTCTAGAGAGAGATACAACGCGAGAAAATAGATAAGTAAAGGAAAGTCTGCCACCTACCCTCGGGGAGTGTGTGGGCAAAAGAACTGTTTGTGATCTGTTCATTGAGAGTGCTCTTCCTGTTTTCCCCCAGCGTCGGCCAACCAGAGGCGTAGGACACCGCGTGGACCGGCAAAGAAAGAGCCCAGTTTCCAGGAGCAGGACGCGGCCGCCCTTTTCACAGCCATTGCCACGGACTATACAGAACATTGAACATGAACGATAAGAACATTATTTTTAGCGTGTTTAACCTTAGTACTTGATTTCTAATCTCTTATTTGTGTTTTGTAATCATTCGTTTGTTGCTAGTTTTAAAACTGTTTAGAATAAAAGCGTTATATTTGAGCCGAGTTGTCTGGTGTCCGATTTGTCAGTGGAAAGATTTATTGGTATACTTTGGTTTAGCACACTCCCCTAAGCGGGTCTGTGACATACACTTGTCATCCTTGGACAAATTGCAAATTGTACAGAATGTAGCAGCAAGACGTTTGTCTAAGACCAACAGAAGATCACACATTACTCCGGTGCTTAAGGCTCTTCATTGGCTACCAATAGGTTTCAGAGTGCATTTTAAAATTGTAATCACTACTTATAGAGCCTTACATGGTCAAGCTCTTGCTTACATCCAGGACCTATTGCACGCCCACACTTCGGGTCGCTCTCTGAGGTCTTCAGGCCAAGACTTTTTAACTGTCCCCAGAACATGTTTTAAAACCAGAGGTGATCGTGCCTTTTCTGTGATGGCTCCAAGGCTCTGGAACTCTCTCCCTTTAGCCTTGAGAGCTTTGGATTCTGTGGAAACTTTTAAAAACACCTGAAGACACATCTTTTTAGACAAGCTTTTAACTAGCAATATGGCTTAGTATTTTATGTATTGCTGTTTTATTTGTTTTTACTGTAAAGCACTTTGTGAACCTTCTTGTCTGTGAAAGATGCTATATAAAAAGTAATTTTCTTACTAAATTAAAGTTTAGATCTAGAGAAAAAAAAAATTTGTTTTCTTAACATTTAAAACAAGTTTAAGCTGTAAAAGTGACCCCTGTAGTATTTTAAAATCAGACCCCAACTGCATAAATGCCAGCTCAACAATTGACACTGTCATCTGTGTATAAATGGAATTTACAATGTCTGATATCATCACCAATAGTGTTAATATACAGTGAGAACAATAGATGACCAAGTATTGAACACTGTGGTACCCCTTTAAGCAAGTGTAAAGGTTTGGACTTGACCCCATCAACCATGACGGCCTGAGTTCTAGCTTAAAGACAGTTTTTAAACCATTGGCAGGCATTAGAACCAAATTCTATAGCAGACAATTTGGTAAAAAGGATAGCATGGTCTACAGTAAATGTAAATGTGCTGTATTTATAAACCGCTTTTCTAGTCTTAACGACTACTCAAAGCGCTTTTACATCATACAGGAAACATTCACCATTCATACACTGTGGCCAAGGCTGCCGTACAAGGTGCCACCTGCTCATCAGATAAATATATTTCTGCACATTTCAAACTAGACATTCAAATTGCTTTGGGACAGAGGTTGATATGTACACAGAAACATTTAAGCAGCATTTTACATAAATCACAATTCCAACCCCTCTGCCAATTTTATCAGCTCTGAAATTATTGTACCCAAACAAATGGACATCTGAATCAGGCACAGAATCACACAGCCATGATGAAGATACAACCAGTACATCAGCATTTGATTGTGGGACCATAATTTCAATACTGTTGGAATTAAAATTTTTATATGTGCTTAAACATTGTGTGTGATTTGCATTATACATTTAAGCTAAAAGGTAAAAGCATTATTTCAACATAAATGAAGACATGTTGGTCATGCATTAAGTTTGTTGTTATAAGTTTGTTGTTTGTTACATTAAGTTGTTTTGCAATACTTCTGTTTTATAATATAAGATGTTCTGGTACATGTTGTTATAACCCAGCTCTACAAATGTGTCAGAAGTTGAATTGATGATAATGTTAGAGACATCCTGTCTCTGGCTTCAGTCCCCCTTTATGGCCCAACTGCTCTTTTGCTTTGCAAGTCCTGAGGGTCATAAACTTTTAGTCACATTCCAACTGATAGATAACGAATAAGCACGCAGACACATCACTGGTCTAGAGACCCCACCCTTTGGCTCTTGCATCCCTAATCTTATTCACAGAGAGCCAGACAAATTTGGGGGAGAGCCGTGTTAGGTTGACTCTGTATTTGTCTCTAGGATATCCTATGTAATAAATGGGTACACATCAACATCTGAGATTTTGACTACTAATTGAATGAACCCTGAGAATGGAGCAGGAGTTCCAACAATACCAGTCCAACTTTTGGATCAGGCTTCAAGCTCAATTTTATGGGGACAAGATTACAACTAACAATACCTCTCTGCATGCGAGAGGGCCTACTTGCAATAGGGTGATTGAACAACAGTCTAGGAATTGCATTGAGGTTTTTATTTGTAGTTTGTGTTATACTAGCAAATGAGGAACTGATTAATGAAATTGGGGGAGGAGCATTAAACATGGACTGCTGGGACAGCAAGTAATCCCAAAAATCTGACCTCCGCGGGGCCTCTCATGTTTGATCAGCTTCCTATTAGGTTTCGGGGGGCTAGCCACAGAGATACTAGGTCTGACGGAGGGCTGAGACGGCAGCAGTGGCGAATTAAAGGTGGGTTCCTCCAGTTCATCCAGTTCCCGGAATCTCTTCCCCAGTGGAAGTACCTCAGGAACATCTGAATGATTCCGTTTTCTGGAGTGTTTTCGTCTCCTGACAGCAATCCAAGCATCTTGGGGCATGCAGAAGGGGTGGAACAGACCAGGCCATTTGTATCACCTAGCCTGGGCCAAGGCTCAGTAGTGTGAACCAACATTGGTTTCAACACCAGAGGCTCAGAGGTGGAAGTGCCAAGCCAGGGACAGGTGACGACGTTTTCTTTAATCTTGGAGATGGTTAGAGCGACCATGGAGTCCAGGAGTTCCTCGTCCTTCCTAATTAGGCTTAGGACATAGACTTTTCACTCAAGATCAGCGATCCTTTAGGTCAGATACAAGCAGGACGTACATCCCGAAGTAAGCCAAGGCATAAACAGATACGTCATTTTTAATTTTCTCCTCTGAGTTCCGCTGCTGTCTTGTTACGCCGTCTCCCACTTCTTCTAACTTGATATTTTCAGCGTGAAGCTCGCTGGCTAGTTGTTGTTTGGCACCGTTTGAGAACGGCACCATGCAGAGACTGGCAACAGGAAATCAGGAACTCAATATGCATATGGCTGCTCCTGGGCCTGGTGGTTGCTAGCTGCTCCTGGGCTTGGTGGTAGCTGGCTGCTCCTGGATCCCAGGCCTGGTGGTAGCTGGCTGACCCCGGGCCTTGTGGTTGCTAGCTCCTCCTGGGCCTGGTGGTAGTTGTCTCCTCCTGGATCCTAGGCCTTGTGGTAGTTGGCTGCTCATGAGCCTGGTGGTAGCTGGTTGCCCCTGGGCCTGGTGGTAGCTGGCTACTCATGGATCCCGGGCCTGGTGGTTGCTAGCTGCTCCTGAGCCTGGTGGTCGCTGGCTGCTCCCGGCCTGGTCGTAGATGGCTGCTCCTGAACAGCTGATATGCCTTAAGGTTGATATGCCTTGACAAACAACTTTTGATACAGTACAAAGAACATTTAATGGTAAAATGTTTATATATATATATACACACAGTGAGGAAAATAAGTATTTGAACACCCGAGAAGACTGGCTAGGTAACGCCAGAACCTTGATATGCTTCTTACAGAGCCACTCCTTGGTTATCCTGGCTGTGTGCTTCGGGTCATTGTCATGTTGGAAGACCCAGCCTCGACCCATCTTCAATGCTCTAACTGAGGGAAGGAGATTGTTCCCCAAAATCTCGCAATACATGGCCCTGGTCACCCTCTCCTTAATATAGTACAGTCACCCTGTCCCATGTGCAGAAAAACACCCCCAAAGCAAGATGCTACCACCCCCATGCTTCACAGTATGGATGGTGTTCTTGGGATGGTACTCATCATTCTTCTTCCTCCAAACACGGTTAGTGGAATTATAACCAAAAAGTTCTATTTTGGTCTCATCTGACCACATGACTTTCTCCCATAACTCCTCTGGATCATCCAAATGGTCATTGGCAAACTTAAGACGGGCCTTGACATGTGCTGGTTTAAGCAGGGGAACCTTCAGTGCCATGCATGATTTCAAACCATGACGTCTTAGTGTATTACCAACAGTAACCTTGGAAACGGTGGTCCCAGCTCTTTTCAGGTCATTGACCAGCTCCTCCCGTGTAGTTCTGGGCTGATTTCTCACCTTTCTTACGATCATTGAGACCCTATGAGGTGAGATCTTGTATCAAGCCCCAGTCCGAGGGAGATTGACAGTCATGTTTAGCTTCTTCCATTTTCTAATGATTGCTCCAACAGTGGACCTTTTTTCACCAAGTGTCTTTGGACATGGCCATGTTAGTAGTTGGATTCTTACTGATTGTATGGGGAGGACAGGTGTCTTAATGCAGCTAACAACCTCAAACAGGTGCATCTAATTCAGGATAATAAATGGAGTGGAGATGGACATTTTGAAGGCAGACTAACAGATCTTTGAGGGTCAGAATTGTAGCTGATAGACAAGTGTTCAAATAATTATTTGCAGCTGTATCATACAAATAAATAGTTAAAAAATCATACATTGTGATTTTTGTGTAGATTATGTCTCTCACAGTGGACATGCACCTATGATGACAATTTCAGACCCCTCCATGATTTCTAAGTGGGAGAACTTGCAAAATAGCAGGGTGTTCAAATACTTATTGTCCTCACTGTATATATATATATATAACACCTGGGGAGGCGCCCAGGGGGCATCCTTACCAGATGTCCGAACCACCTCAACTGGCTCCTTTCGACGCAAAGGCGCATCGACTCTACTTTGAACTCCTCACGGATGACTGAGCTTCTCATCCTATCGCTAAGGGAGATGCCAGCCACCCTCCTGAGGAAACCCATTTTGGCCGCTTGTAGTATAAATTAGGTCTGCACGATATTGGAAAAAAATCTGACATTGAGATATTTTTTTCCCTGCGATATATATTGCGATATGAAAAAAAAATTTTTTTTAAAGATATATAGCTCTATTTGGACAAGGTGCCACCTGCTCATCAGATACACATGCACACACATTCACACTCCAATGCGCAGCATCGGGGGCAACTCGGGGTTCAGTGTCTTGCCCAAGGACACTTCAACATGGGACATGGGACTGCAAGGCCAGGGATTGAACCACCAACCTTCCGATTGGCAGGCAACCGCTCTACCACTGAGCCACAGCCGCCCTAAATTAGGTAGAAATACGCTGGTTGACTATGACACCATTGTATTCATATAATAATATCAATCCAGGCTAAAGTGTATGACAATGACTGCATGTTGCTTCCTCTAAATTTCAGGTTTGGGTCAAGTAGCAGGGCCAGCCTGTTAGTTTGATAAATTGATCAGACCTGCATGTCACGCACACTAGCAACAAACTCTGTGTATCATTAAGAACAATTAAATCAGTGTAAATGACGTTAGAGACAGACTTCTGTTGTAGATTAGTGTTACGTTTCCAACGTTGCGGCTCTGAACCGTAACGTTAGTTGACAGACGGACCCCTTGTTTCTTTAGGCTAACTATATTAGCTTTAGCCTGGCTGGTAGTAGCTTTCTGCAGGGGGAAATGGCCAGGACATGTTGTGATTATGTTGCAGGTGATTTATGAACAAAAAACACTGACTGCTGTAGCTTCACTGACTACCCATTGAAAACTATGCGCATTGCTGTGTCAGCGGCAGCTGCTGCCTACGGTACTTTTCTACACACGGAGAGCCTCCCTTCCCATGACAATAAACCCAGTCAGACTAACGTCACATACACACGTTGCCCACATGGCTACCTGTCTTAAAGGGGAAGGGTTGGACGGTAATATTCATGTAAAAGGAGAACAGTGAAAGTATCAAAGCATCAAAAAGTTTTAGCGGGAAAATCGCAACATCCTGCAATGTGACTATCGCGCATGCTAAAACACAATATTGTTCAGACTCCTTTTAATTTCATAGTCATGCCATCTCACACACTTTACCTTGTGGTCTGGAACCCATTGTGCAGGCTAATAACAAACAGGAACACACACACACACACTTAATGCTCATATGGGTCACCCTAGATCAGACTTGGGCATTGTACGGCCACAACTGGCCCTTTGGGCGGCCCAAACCAGTCCACGTGAGGTCAATGGAAAGTTAGAAATCAAATGTAAATAAGTGTACATCAAGCATGGAATACAACTGCATGGCTTTTATTTTGAAGGCGACTGGTTTTTGTTGTTGCTTGTTTTTGGTGCAAACGTATACAGCTTCTTCTTCTCTGGTTGCAAGTCGCAATTAAAAATAAGTAGAAGAATAACTGCAATGTGTCGAAGAGCCACAAACTGAGCTCACGAGACGTTAGCATGAATGCAAATGAGCTGTTATCCATAAAAAATGTCAGCTCATTGGAAAGAAAGAAAGGTTGATACAGAGGGCCGAGTTTTTAACCAAAGATGGACTTCTAAGTATTTATTTACTGAAGTCAAAGGTTAAGTAATATTCTCAGCTTGCGGATAACAGAACGCTGTGTTAAAGGATTATAATTTGAATCACCACTACTACTACTACTACTACTACTAAACACGCAGAGAAATATAACTTAACCGTTGCAGAGTCTGAAGCTTTGCTAATTAACTGCGAACTCAACAAGACTTTTTTTTTTACCAAGCATTGCACATCCAGGAATGCAGCAGTCAAGACCAGCTTTGTGATATCCTATAAGATCGCCAAAAACAGTAAGCCAATTTCTGAAGGGGAATTCATTAAAGAGTGTTTGGTGGACTCTGCTGCGCTAATATGCCCAGAGAAAAAAAGAGGCGTTTGCAAATTTTCCGAACCGTAACAAGAAGGATTGATAACATCGCAGGAAACCTGGAGATTCAGCAACAAAACAAAGCAGACACTTCTCTCCTTTGCTCTGGATGAAAGCTGTGATGTCCAGCCCAGTTACAAATTTTTGTACGTGGGATAACGAAAGACTTTGAGATAACAGAGGATCTGGCAGCAATGCGGTCAATGAAAGGGACGACGACAGGGAGTTATTTGTTCAGTAAATGCATGTTTTAACAAAATGCTGCAATTATACTGCAGCACCGTGTGGCTCAAAATAAATGGCAAAAAACACACATTTTGGTCACAATTGCATTCATGGATGTTGATTAAATAGGGACATAATTGCATTTTTTACTATGTCTACTTCCCTTTTTTCATGTCTTAATCATACAATTTGTGCCCTTACCAGTTGCAGCTTATCAAAAACCTTAAAATGTACCGCTTTTTATAAAGAGATAAAATTAATTTTGAGCAGAATTGAGTTTAGCCTATTGGTCCGGCCCTCCACAACAGTCCGTGTTTCTCATGTGGCCCCTTGGGAAAATTAATTGCTTGGATTATGCTAATTCTAATATAGCCTGACTACTAAAGACTACAAATGTATAGGGGTGGATTCGTGTTTCGGCATTTTTTTGCAGCATCCAGATATTATTATTTGAACAATATAAGAAGAAGAAGAACCTTTATTATTTGTCACATACACAGTACAATTAAGTGAAATTCAATCTCTGCATTTAACCCATCCCAAGCATTAGGAGAGGTGGACACATGGTCTTGCTCATGGACACTTTGACATGTGGTAATGAGTATTGACATAACCTGTTAAGTATGATTGATCTTGGATGGGCTAGGCCCACCTGATTTTCTCTGGGCCCACCCACACTGTGATTTCTGCCAACATTCCTGATGACAACAGGCCCAAAATGGGTTGATTCATAACCAAATGTACTGTATTCAAAGTGCATCTAATGTAAATATAGGCTAAAGTCCTCACAAATTCTTAATGGGGAGGCCTACGGTATGTCCACAGGGACAAGTCCCTGTTAATGCCACAGAAAACTACTCTGTTCTCTACTGTTGATGATAGTATGATAAATGCCAACAGAAATCATAGGAAAGTTTAATATGCAGGTGTCAAATGTCAGGTGAATAAATTTGGACTAATCTCTGGACAACTCCACAAAACCTAAGCCGAGTTCCCATGTCTATGGAGTTTAATTATTATCTTTAATCAAGAGCGCGTACTTTCAATTTGAAAGAATGTCTCATTCATTTTACGTTCAGATTTTGTAAAAATATCCCTCAAAACCTTGCTCTCCCACTCCAATAGCATGTATCCTACGGTACACGCTAGGATCTGCTGTGCTACTGCTCAAACTCTATGCTTGGACTCACATATGTTGTTGCTGGGTCAGATTTCCTGCTCTTAGCTTCAGCCCTTCTTCTCGGACTCAGGCTGCTTCTGTGCGCTTGCAAATCTTCTAAGATTTCTCCTGTGCTCTCAGATTTTTTTTGTGTTACAACCCTGTCAAAATCCCCCAACCAACAGAATGATAGGTGTAGCGTTGACCAATGAAAGGATCCCTGCCCTGTTGAAGGTGCATTCGCTTTATTCTAGAAAGTCACTGTAACAGGGTTTATTTACTCCCGCCCTCCAATGCTTTATTTTAAATATATATTTCAACAATATGCACAGAGAATGGTCGGCACATTTTCACCTGCACCAACCACCAAACAGGAGAATGTTTGAAGTGGGACATATCAAGTTACATCAACATAGTAGTTGGGTGAGTAACATAAATTAAGCATATAGCATAGGGTGCTAGTATATAGCCTAGCTTAATGTCAACTAATAGATTTTCTTTATAGAGTTTAGCTAGATTGAACGACAGATAATAGACAGTATGTGTGTATTTAAAGACCCCACTCAAATGTTGTTTGTCTTATGTAATGTCTGTATCTACAACCAATGAGAGTAATAGGGTAATAGTAGTACAGGAGAGACTTAATTAATGTTAATTTCAGTGAAATAAAAAAGATGTGTATATACAGTAACAGAATCTGCTTTAAAATGAGTATGAAAATATCGACATATCAAATATTAGCCAAAATCCAATGTCGTGCATCTCTCAAAAGATTTTCTTAGATGGGGTTGTTTGGGCTCTGCTCTATGGGCTATCAGGATTAAGGGCACCTGTGGGAGCCGCCGTGCCCGAAGAGGAACAAAAGTTACATGGTTTGCTTTGATGGCACACTGAACCTTTTTCTATTGTTAAAATGATGTGTGTGTGTTTAATAACGATTGTAATGCATACATTCTTTGTCTAACGTATTTTTCTTGTGGTGAGATGGTTTAAAGCACTAGATCACAAAAAGGTCACCTGCACAAATATTTTTTGTTAAGAAGAAGAGTATTAATCCTAGTTTCCATCCTAATCTGGTGGTTTAATAAATATATTTGTTTATTCTTAATATAATCTACATAATTAGTATTTATAAGATACTGTAAAATAACTTAATATTTAAATTGTATGAACATTTTCAGCTCTGAGATTGTTTCTGAGCTTCCTGATGTGGTATATGTATGCTGGAAGGTTTAATTAGGCATTTTACACCTAAGGATGGATCTGTGGTGGAATTTCCAGGTTATGAACTCATGCTATTGAGACAGTGGTACCCCGATCTCATTCAGGTCAGTGTCCCACATAACAGCAATAGATAAGGCAGGGGAGTAGTTCAACTCCTGTGTCTCCATAGATGACAGGAGACGTAACAGCTGTATGATAAGACAGTGACTGCCTCAAGCGCTCCTATCCTTCCAAGGTTTGGAGGAAACACATGACACATTCATCAGCAGCTCTACTGCAGTATGTTCAAGCCGACACTGTTTTCCGGTGTTTGGGTTAAAGATTTAGGTAAGCATTACAGCTCATCACCTTTTTGCAACAAGAAGGATTAATACAATATTAACAGGTCCAGGAATGTTTTAGCTTACCCATTCAGTCAGAAAAACTGTAAACTCCAAACATTTGTGATTGGCAGGACTTACCAGGAGAGTTCTGTGGTGAGGAGGCGGGAGAACAGCGAGGAGAGATGTTGAAGCCCGGGTGGATAGGGAGAGGCGGAACATAGGACATGATCTCCTCTTCGAATAAACTAAAAGAACATGACACAAAAAATCACAGACGACATTATTATTTTTCTGCACAACATAGAGTCCAAGCATTAGCTGTGTGTGAATTCAGTCATTTGTGACTACATTACTATAAAATAAAATAGATGATACTTAACATTCTGGGCTCAGTGTGTGCTTTACCTTAACAGGATGACTAGGTCTGCATCACATGACAACTTCTCAACCCCTTGAGTACCTTCTGTCCGAAGGTAGTGGATTTTCTCCCTGAACAGTCAACAAGACAAAGTCTTTATCAGTTGTTCATGTTATATTGAACTTAAACCTCTCTTTACTGATCCTTTTGGGATGACTCCTGCAAGGTAATTGAAATTTCCAGCAGCAGTTTTCAACACCTTACAAAAAAGGTATAAAAATACAGTGCAGAGAGAAAAACAGTATAAAAATAATAACAATCATAATAATAACAATAAACCCTTTGGCTATAAAATATACCAATTGAATTCAAATAGTTCTTACAACTAAATATGTAGGTCTGATACTGATATGTACCCTCCCTGTGTCACGATTGTGAGTTTCTGTTGTAGTTTTTCCTGTTTTATTTTGTAGTCTCTGTTTTCTCCCTTGTCATGTCTTGTTTTACTTCCTGCCTTGTGTTTTCCCTCTTGTCTGATTGTCTGTCCCATCCTGATGTGTTTCATCTGTTCCTGAGTCCTTGATTCAACTGTTCCTTGTTTCATCCTCGTTACCTGGTTTAGTCTCTGTGCTGTCTTTTTCTTTTGTCGGTCCAGTGTCTAGTGTTTTGTCTTGCTGCACGCGCTTAACATTGAGTGAACTTACTCCATGATGATTAAACCAACTCAAATCAGCTGTTCCGGAACGGTTTCAGAGTTTCAGGATAAATCAACTCAGAGATCAGGGTTAGAGTCAGAGTTTGTTAAACCTCCTTGCTGAAACAGAGCCCAGGTCTTTGGATTGTTTTCAAGTTTGCCTGCCTACCTTTGGACACGTTTTGTCAATAAATTCTTCAAGCCTATCGCTATTTTCCTTGACAGCCTGACATTTTGAGCTCTGTTTCATGGAATAAAGTAATTGTTTAAAAAAAAAAGTGTAATCAACATTTACATTATTGCAGGTTAAAATCAATCATCCTCACATATTGAATACTGTAGATAAGGAAAATAACGTATGTATTGTTCTTAACTGTCAAGTAATAAAAACAATTCTTTAATTCTTCAAAGCTATAAATGTCATTTAATCCCTCAAAACTGGCACAATTCCTTTTCTACAGTGTGTTGTTACTGGTTAGTAAAGACTGGAGTTGTGGAGGTAGTCACACAAATCCTTTGAGAACGTAGATTGTCATGTGTTCTTTTACCAAAACAAATGAGGATGGCAACCAGCAGCTCGCACTGTTTATGTGACATTTAGTGTGACATTTGCACGGAAAAGGCCAAAAAAGGAGGAAAATGGTATTAGAGGCTGATCGGAAATTTGGACTGGATAGCCTACAGAGGGGATTGGCGGAATAGCCATTCTTCTTCATCCTGGTTTTATTTACTCATATGTCTCCCTTGGCGTGACAAACAAGTAATGTCATGGGTTGTCAATACCAACTGAAATAGACTGGAACACACCAGGTCCAACTCGGTTCCATTAATCGCCACGGCCCAAATCATTCTCAGAATTAGCTTAAACTAATGTGTTTCCCTGCCATTATTGACTGCTTTGGAAATAAAATTCTAGTAAAGTGAGTGCCTTTTATGTATTTCTTTATGGTACAGCAGTGGCCTAAGGAACAATTTCAACCAGAACGCTGCTGGTCTGATCCCCGGACTGGCAAGATAAATCTAGGTGGGGACATACTGTATCTCCAGTGAAGCTGCTCAAACAAGGCATTTCCGTAAAAAAAGATTAAAGTCTCCTTGGGTAAATAAAAGTCTAGATCTGTAACAAAGAGTTCACAAAGAAATAATTACTATTATTAATAGTATAGACTGTAACTAGGCATCATACATCTGTACTAGAGTTTAAGTGACAATTTTCATACCAGCCTATACGACCTAAATCAAATGGGTAAACACACCAACCAAAACCAAACCACACAAGCTAGCTTTAAGGGCATTGTTTAGTCTAGTTGAATCAGTCAATATCTTCTGTTTTCCCAAGACCCTTTAGAGAAGGTGCAAAGAGTGGTTCATTTGTGGTAGGGAAACCTTGATCTGAACCAACTACAAGGTTTAAGCTAAATGGCTCCCATGACCAGGTGAACTTTCTATTCTAGGATGCAAATGAGCGCAGTTGCTAGGAACTAGGCATTGAATAAAAAGTATGGACTAGCAACGAAATATGTAGCTGTCTTGACATTTGGGCAGTTAGGACTAGGGATGCCATGGTGAGGAAAGTTTCCCACATATTAATAATATAAACAATGATAATTGTGACAACACCAGTGTCATGAATTACACATAACATTTAACAAAAAAAGATATTTATTGATTGAGTTCAAATCTGAAATACTGCGAAATAGGCGCCTTTGCTTTTCACTCCTCTGACACCCATTCCTTCACCATCCTTTTGTTGGTCAGCCCTTGTCGGTAACATTATCCTACTGATAGTTTATTACTAGATCTCTACAACGCTGATGGATGTTGTTTTCACCGAGCTGGACCAGAAAATATGGGGTCTCTCCATGAAATAAACCTGGAACTGAGCACCTCTCCAGACTCTGTTTAAAAAACAAGCCTTTGAAATGCAACATTGCTTGTAAAGAAACAATGGGAGTAACAGTTCCTTTCATTTTCCAAACTACAAGTGTGAAAGTGACACAGCAAACAAAGTGGGACTAATTAGTAAAACCATCAGGTTGTTGCAAGCCAAGTTAAAGTTCATTTGATGACGTGTATAAAAGTATAACACCACCATCTCACCACTTTCTCTTGCTTGGATAGATGACATTAGAAAATTATGTAAAAAGTGCATAAAAAAGATAAAAATGTCAGATGATGGGAGCGAGTAGGACGGAAAGATGAAGAGGGAGGCATACCGTACAACTTTTATCCATACCGGACAGCAAAATTGATTGGGTTTAAATCAGCAATCAAGTATTTAAAAAATATCAACCTAAATTGCTGAAATCACACAGTTTTAGAAGATGTTTTTGCATGGAACAAGCGTTGTAAACCAGGAACCCTCCCTACATACATATGGACAGTGACAATAAAAATCAAAGTCAACTTCAATATTACTGATTCAATCCATTAAGAAAGAAGCATACCTCAGTGCATGGTTTCGGCTAAGGCTTGGCTGTCGCTCCTGCAACATGTCAAATACGTTTGGCTGTCGAAGGAATGCGACTATTTTGTCATTGTAAGCTAGTAAGAGAGACAAACAGAGACAAGTAGTAAATTAACACTTAAAATGTTGTTTATTAAAAATTAGTGAGTGTTAAATGTATTGCATTAGGTTGATTGTGGCTAATAGTAAGATTTTATGACAGTGCCTACATGGAGCAGTCAGCTGTTGTGAGTTGTTGTTGTGCTGGCTTCGTATGGCGGCTACCAGGCTGTTTCCAGGCCTGGCCATTAGAGAAGCCCCACGACTCCTGGACACTTCAGAGGCCTGGGAATAAACAGTAAAGGGAAACATGACTGTTTAACAGTTACTCTTCTGGCTTTAAAAGCCTACTAGGTATACTCATAAATAATATCAGTAAATAATATCAATAAATCGGATCCGTCTAGAACATTTCTAGATAATGTCAGCATGTGAGCAGGATACAGTCAAATAGTCATCAATGCCTACTTGTTAATGGATCTGATGTACACAGTATCAGTGTGCACTTGAACTAATCTGATCTTCCTAAAATGTTTGTGTGTGTGTGTGTGTGTGTGTATATATCCAAAGCATGATATATATCATTCCTCTGAGCCATTGTCATTGTTATCCAAAAACTATCCAAAACACATCAATGAGGCACACTTTTGCACTGGTTGACATGGTCGGTCGGTCGGTCAGCACGCACGCACGCACGCACGCACGCACGCAAAAACTACAGTGACAGGCTGTTTTAGGAAATTACTGAACCTTTTGTAAAAATGTATAGCTGAGCTGTCTTTTTAGATTCATGTCTTCACTAGAACCAATGGGCTTATGGCTGAGCGCTATAACAGCTTACGGAGAGCATTTGTATTTTAATCATTAATTGTGCTGCTTTTTCCATGAGTCGACTTTTAGGAAGGGAATATATATATATATATATATATATATATATATATATATATATACACACAACTAACTAGTGTGTAGTTGCAAAGTAGTTGCATTCAGAGTTCTGAATCAAATGTACAGGTGTGTGTGACTACCTCCCCAGCGCTATAGCTGCGTAGTCTCTGCAGATGTTGCCTGTGAGCAAGGTGACCAGGCAGCCGACCATTTTGCAGAGGGATGCGAGGGTCAATGAAGGTTGTGGCTCGACTGTTGTGGTCCACAAAGAAAGACTGAGAGACAGAATAAAAATCAACTAAAATTATACAGAATGTTTTTGAATGATCTGCCAGATACACACCCACACACCTCATACACTTTACTCATACTATAAATACTCTAAAAAAATACTCCTATTACCCATGATGTAAATAAATAATAAAAAATATATAAATAGAAATATAAGGAGCAATGGATAAAAAAAGTTTTTACACAGAGTCTGCTATTGTTATTATTATTATTAGGCCTGGGGTGACAGATCTATCTGCGAACGTTTGTGCATGCCCATGCATTGGTGCGTGTGCGGGGTCGCTGGGTGGTGGTGACGGTGGTCGGTTTCTGCAGCCGGTCTACAGCTCTGTTCCAAAGCCTGTTGGTGCTTGCTCCTGGGGTTCTCAATTTGTCTGAGGGGAACCCTCCCATAGATGGTGTGCAGTTTGGACACTGGGTATGTTGTAAATTGATAGGTGGCATGCAGTTTAGGAGCTGGGTGTGTATGGTCTAAATGCTAAAGTATTCAAACTTTATGGACTGCTGCCCCATTTGGAAACAATTTAACTAAAACATGGTAAATGTTTTGGATGGGTTTTTTATTTCTCTCCCAATTAAAGCCGCAGAGACAAAGTAGAGACACACAAATTAACAAACTTATGGGAAGAAGATACATTTTTAAGAAAATAAAGGTAATTGACTGGTAATACAACTGTTCACTAAATTTACCTTAAATCAAGTCACTACACTGAGGGTATCCAACAGACTTACGTCCTCCTCCCTGAGGTGTTTCCTCAAGCTGTCTCCCCTGAGCAAAAGAAGCTGCTAGATTGAATACACCTGCAGCTTGCTCTAATTGGAACATTCCAACACACAGTACAATGCAGGGGTGGCTCAGGTGAGTAGACAGTTAAGGCTTAACACAGCCAAAATTCTTCTAGCTATAAAGCTAGACATTCACAGAATATAATATACGCTCACATGAACACTACACAGACACATAGGTAACAAAAAAACATATTTGGTGCGTGGTTTTTGTAACCAGCAATGTTTGTGAAATAAACTGTACAATTTTAAACAATAGAGAATAATGTATTGATGTATGTAGCTATAGCATATAAATCACTGCAGTATGTTAAATGTGCACACAAGAAAGCTACGGGATTACTGTGGGGAATTGAAGAATGGCTAAGTTAACAGATGTTTTGAAACCCATGTCAGACAGGCAACATTTAAGGTCAATCTTTGAGAGCTAAAATAGGTAGCGCCTCACTACTGTGACGGCAGCCATGCTCTCCGTCACATGCTTGTTCATCTCCATCCACCACAGAGTCTCCTCTCGCCCCCTCCACTACAACAACCCTCCCCATTCTGGAAAGAGATTTTAAACATCTCTTTAAAAAACAAAAACCTCAAAAAGTCTCTTTTTCTCTCCAACTGTCTCTGGTGTTCACAACACCTCATTAGAGACATACCACGTAGCAACCTGCTTCAAGTCCTCTACCACCATCCCTGTACACAAAAAAATAAGGAGCACAGGACTATAGACCAGTAGCACTGGTCCTCTGTGGTAATGATCTTTTGGACGCCTTGAACTGGCTCATTTCAAAACCCTTACCCTCCCCTCAAGGCTGCGTCTTTTCCCCTCATTGACTTTCCACTATTCTACTTAAAACAATATTGTGTTATCATCCAGTCAGTCTACAAACCGCTAGACAAATTCGGCATTTGGTACAGCATCCGCATCTATCTCTCTGGGTCCATACAATAGCTGTATTATCTATACTGGCCAGGTAACAAAGTGTTTCATCTACCAATCGACTGACCATCAAGTCAAAGATTGTCCTACAATGAATTAGCGATGTGGGAATCTGGGCCACAAAGCCAACACTTGCCAAAGCAAAAGTGAGTGCTCCCTATGTGGCAAAAAAAGAACACACGTTCTTCAACTGTCCCAAGATCATTCGCCAATAAAATCAAGGACTCTGCTCAATGGGGAGACACCGCTGCTCCTCCTCCCCACTGTGAGCCCCAGCAAGAACCACCGCAAAAGCCAGGAGGGCTGCAGAGGCAGCCAGGAGCCCAACAGACTGAAGGATCACAACAAAAACCAGCGACCCTGCAGCCTGGAGAAAACCAGTGACAGCCAGCTACCTACCAGCTTGGAGGACCGTTACAACAACCAACAAACCAGCAGCCTAGAGGACCGAAATGTGTTCCAGCGTCTCAGCAGCAGCATCTCATTCAACCCTCCACCTTGCAGACCAGGAACGAACACTCCTGAGGTCTCCCGTCAATCAGGTGAGGAGAATGAGTGGAAGATCAGCGGCATTGTAAGCATGAGTGATGATAGTAATACCAATGAAAATTAAGATAATAAGCAGAGCTATGAAAGCGCAAGAGAGCAAGTCTTAGCTCAGACTTCAGCTCTACTGGGGTGAGAGCTGGTCAGCAAGATAAATAGAAGTAGATAGTGGCAGTGTAAACATTTTATTCAATAAACCTCCCTCATACAGCTCTCTGAACTTTTTTCTGGTCTACAGTTTTATCAGTTAAATATCGATGATGTAACAAACGTTCTTACAGAGATCTATAACGAAGGTCTGAAGAGTGGCTATATGGGGGAATCTTTTTATCAGGGTGTAATGTGCTTATTGTATGAGAAAGGTGATGAAAATGACATTGATAACTACAAACATCTAACTATAATGACCACTGATTATACAATATTAGCCAAAGTAATTATGAATACATTAAATGATATATTAGATGAAATTATAGAGAAAGATCAAAAGTGTGCCATGAAGGCCATTCAATGTGGGATAATCTCTGCACATTGAGAGAATGATAAATAAACCTGGTAAAAAAGACTTCTATATAGACAGACAGACAGATAGATAGATAGATAGATAGATAGATAGATAGATAGATAGATATTGATCCAAAAAAATGGGAAATTATGGTATTGCAGCAGCAAAATCAGTCACATAGCACAGAATATAAATATAAATGAAATACTAGGATACAATATACATACAGTACATACAATATACATGAAATATACATGACATAATAATAATAATAGGAATAAAATATAAGAACAGATATTTGAATATATACAGGATGGGAATAAAAAATGTGCAACTGCTTAACTGCTGTGGCTCAGCGGTAGAGCGGTTGCCTGCCAATTGGAAGGTTGGTGGTTCAATCCCTGGCCCTGCAGTCCTGCATGTCGAAGTGTCCTTGGGCAAGACACTGAACCCCGAGTTGCCCCCGATGCTGCGCATCGGAGTGTGAATGTGTGTGCATGTTTATCTGATGAGCAGGTGGCACCTTGTAGGGCAGCCTCGGCCACAGTGTATGAATGTGTGTGAATGGTGAATGTATCCTGTATGACAGGGGTACTCAACTACAAACTGAAAAGGTCCACTCTTCAATGTTTCCAGGGTCCGAGGCCGTCGCGTATCCAAAATTTGAACTCCAAACGAAAAAGAGGATAAATCCATAACAAGAAACATTTGAACTATGCACAAAGAATAGGTTCTGTCCAAGTCAGTGTGAAAAGTTGCACTTCTTCTGTGCCACCAGTTCATTTAACTTTGGCACAAAAGGTGTGAGAGCCAGGCGTAGGCACTGGTGCAAATGTTCATTGGTGAGTTTGCCCCTGTATTTGTTCTTCACCATTGTCATTGTTGAGAAGGCTGACTCGCAGGAGTAAGTGGAAGGAAACATAGTTAGAATCTGGAGGGCCATTTTCTGCAAGACACCTGCAGGGGCCATCTTTGTCCAGAAGGTGGAAGGGTCGCAGAGAGATTCCTGCAAGGCAAGGTTTTCTTGAAGCTCAATCAGCTCTGTTTGTAGAGAAGCAGCACTAGCCCATGGGCAGACCTTCAGGGCTTCATTTGAGAATTTGGTCACATTTTTCACCAGGAATGGGTTTTCAACACACAGCAAGACCTGTTTTCCCAGGGGGAAATCTCCAAAACGGGTTTCAAAATTTGCAATCAACTTGTCCACGAATTCCACATAATTGTAGTGTTGTGGCTCTGCAGCTTGGCTTTTCAGATTTGGGAAGTGAAGCAGGCTTCCCTCCTGTAGGTCACTTTTGTAGATTTCCAGCTTCCTTTGAAAAGCGCGGATAGCTGACATGAGGTCACACACTGTGTTATTTTTGCCCTGGAGCTTCAAATTCAAATCATTGAGGTGGGAAGTGATGTCTGTCAAAAATGCAGCAATTTCCATTTTTTGATTGTTTTGGAGAAATTCCACATATGGTTTTGCTTTGGGACTGGTCTGATTCAGTAGAAATGTTTCTAACTCCTTCCGCAGTGCCCAAAAACGCTCCAACACCTTCCCCTTACTAAGCCACCTGACATTATTGTGGAGAAGTAAATCATCAAATTCTGCATCCACATCTGTGAGGAATGAGCGTAGCAGGCGATGCTGCAAAGCAGAGGACGCCCTCAAAAAGTTGATGAGCTTCATCACTGTTGACATGATTTCTGAAAACTCCTTTCCCAAGCTGGCACACAAAACCATCTGATGAATGACACAGTGGTATGCTATGAGGTCAGGGTGATGTGCCTTTAAGAAATTCCTTCCTTCCTTTGAAATTTCAGATTTGGCCCAGGGAGCAGCACAGGACCACACAGTGCTATCAGATGATCGCATGCGTAACCAATAGCCCCACTGTGTTTTAAAATTAAAATAAAGTGACTAAAAACACACAAAATACACGTAAATCAGGAGCTGCTGCAACAGGCTGCACTACACAGCGCCATTTTGCAAAATCGGGCTGGAGCAAAAAAAAGGCTTTGATCATTATTATTATATTATATATTATATCCAGAGACTATTTACGGGCTATAATGAAGTCTTATGGCTTTTCAGAAACTTGTATTCATATGATCAGATGTTTGCATGTTAATCTATTGTGCGTGTAAATGTAAACGGTGTTCTAACAGAGCCCTTTAATGTAGACAGAGGGGTGAAACAGGGCTGCCCTCTGCTTAGTACATCCTTTATATAAAACCATTAACTCTGATAGTCTCATATCTGGCACACACGTTGGGCTAGCACCCAAAAGTTATTGCCATGGTCCACGCAGATGATATCACAGTTACAATAAAAATCAGATGGAAATGGATGTTTTAACTAATCACTTGAACTTATATAAATTAACTTCCAGTGCTAAACTAAATCATGATAAAACAGAGGGTGTTTGGATAGGAACGGAAAGTAACAAACGTGATATCAACAAGAAAGAAAAGGATGAAATCAAAATCTTAGGTTTGACCATTTGTAAAAAAACTAAAAAAAACTGGGAGACTAAACTCTGTGAAATCAAAGACGATGTAAAAAAAAAAAGGGAAAATAAAAACACCAATTATAAATCAAGAGTCAATATTATTAAAACGTTTGTCTTATCCAAACTCCTGTTTTTGGCAAATATCCTTGTCCCATCTCACAAAATGATAATTAAATTAGATAAACAGTGTGTAAACTTGGTTTGGGGTACAACTAGAGAAGTAACAAAAACAGAAATCATGTATGAAAGCAAAGAATATGGAAGGTTAGGGGCAGTAGAAATGGGTGCAAGATTGTACATTGCCTTTGTTAAAAATGTCTCAGCAGCCATCTCCAGGAATGCTTTCTGGGTCAGTGACCGTTCCAAGTGGAGAAAAAGGAAAGCCGGAACCAGACAAGGACCAAAAAATAACCTTATTTACGGTGATTTTATGTATGAATATGAAAACCTTAAAATGGAATGGCCTCCAGAGTAAAATGATTTATTTTTTATTTTTAATTACTGATTATAAATATGGTGGTTACATAAATGATAAACAACTAACCTATGACTAAGGAACCCAGTTCCTGAAATAAAAAAAATAAAAAATAAGAACCTTTCTGAGAGCATTCGTGATGTGACATGGCTGATGTCCATAAACAGACTTCTGGTCAGAGCTGTGTCTTGGAGTTGCTATGTAACAAAAAACATGTTCAATGATTTACTGCGACGAAGATGAGACACAACAGCATCTTTTACTTGACTGTTACAGAACAAAAGAACTCTGGGACAAGTTAAAAGTGTTTGGTGTAAAATTTAAACTTTCATATAAATCTGTAATGTACTGTATTATAGACAACGTTCTACCAGAAAAGCACAAGGAACTGTTACAAATTAACATGTTTTAAGTTATGGAAGACAAGATGCTGCATGGTCTTTCAACAGACTATTATTTAACAATGATGATGTGTGTAAACAGGTAGTCACTGAACTAAAAAGAAGAAGAACTCTAGACCCCAAACAGCTCTTTCCTTGGACAATATTGACTTTGTGATAGGCTATACAGTACTTTATGAAAAACTTTTTTGCACTTTACAAAAGACTCTTTCTACTGGATGCACTTTTCTTGCCTATTTTTCAATGGTCCGTTCACTAGTTAATTTTGTTATTGTTTGTCATCATTTAGCTTTGCTAGGATTACCAAGTATGACACAGTGCTGACTAAGATCCATCCCCATTCATTGAAGGGTGATTTTACATATGTCACCTACCTTGCCCTGGGGGTCGGTCTTGATCTCCCACCCTCTTGGCAGATCCAGCTGAGTGTCTGCAAACTTGTTGAGGAAAACCACCAGGTCCCGGTTATGTTGGTAGCGCTCAAAGTTCCTGGCATCGCGACGCACCTTCAGGATCATGTGTTTCACACAACTGCTGCTCGTGAACATCCGGTAGGCTGCCTGGAGAGAGAACATCTATAACTTTACTTTAAACGTTAAAGTACTGTGTCACATGACAGTAATATATGTTTTATATTTCATTTTGGCGATGTATTTAATATGTATTGTGTGTGTGTGTCTAAAACAGATGCTTTCCTCAATGTTGCATTGAATACATGTTTTATCCAAGTCTTTGTGTAAAACATTTTAATTAGGGTCCATGTTCATGAAGGCCTGGTCATGACCGAAAGAACTAGATCCCGGGTACAAGCAGCGGAAATAGGTTTTCTCAGGGGAGTGGTGGTGTCTCCCTTAGAGATAGGGTGAGAAGTTCAGTCATCCATGAGGAATGAGGAGAGTAAAGCCGCTGCTCTTTTGTTTCAGAAAGGAGATAGCTGAGTTGGTTCATTTAATCCCTAGGGAGGTGTTTCAGGCACGTCCAGCTGGGAGGAGGCCTTTAGGAAGACCCAGGACTAGTTGGAGAGATCATATCCTGGCCTAGAAACGCCTCAGGATCCCCTCGGGAAAGAGAAGTTTGGGGTCCCTTGCTGGAGTTGTTGCACCCGGAACCCGACCAAGCCAATATTTACTGTTCCTTGGACGATACTGACAGAGATAACCCAGCCCATTTCTGCCTGTAAAAACTTTCTGCCACTTTGTCTTTTTTGGTAAAGTGTTTGCTTTTTTCACAATATTTTTACTTCATCTTCACTAAACCTGGTACATACCATATTTAGATGATCCCTATTATTTTACTTTTTGTTTGTAATTGGTTATTGAACATTTGAGCTGTAGTCTGATGCAGGCCAAACATCTTCAATGCTAAATTGGATTGCAAACAAGTTTGTAAATGTAAATACAGCCACATTGCACAAGTGTGTTACATTAGGTTGTAGATTGGCAAACTGTCTCTACTGTTGTAAAGCCAATCAGTTGGGAGCAGCCATTACAAACAATAGCAAACGGACAAGATCTAACTGACCTACTGAAAACAGCAAAGCTAATGTTTCATTTCATTTTTCATTTATTATACAGGAAAGGCTTAAAAGTAACATTAAGTTACAGTTTAAACTGGCCTGACTCAGTTTAAAAACGTTTTTTCTAGCAGGTTCCTGTTCTGCAGAAACATAGAGCATTGAACACAGTTACAGCACATAAAGACAGAAACACTTGTACAGGACATTAGCATGGGCTAGAAAAATACAGACTGGACAATAATTGAACAATACATCAATCTATATCAATACATTATTAATATTGTTATTATCTAATCTATTGTCCATAAAGAGAGCCCTTATAAGTTTTCATTCTTTTAAAATCACAGAGGTTTCTTTATTGTTGAAACCATGGTTGATGCCCCTCACAGATTGACTTGATTACTTTTATTTTTGTCAGATATATTTAGATTTTTGTTTGATATATTTCGATGAATTAAATATGGCCTTAAGTCATTTAATATATATATTTTTGTATGTATGTATTTTTGTATTTATGTACTAAATGTAAGTAGCACTCATTCTCTTCTCTAGTTTTCCTTATAGTTGTCAGATTCATCGACCAACCCTTATAGAGCTGCCTCAGGTTTGCCTTGGACCAGCTCTTTTGTTATAAGTCTATACTGCCGGGAAACTTCCTTTGACACACTGATCTCCTCTCTCCTCTCTCTTTCCCTCTGTGTGCATTCATGTCCCAGTAATGATTGTTACTAACTTGTAACTAACCCTGCTACGCTTCCATTATCTTTATTGTTACTATGATTGCCACTGTTCATCATACCAACTGCTATAATTATTATGAATCATATTTCTCTTTATCTGTATCAGTGTCTCTGTGTCCCAACCGGCACTGGCAGATTCCCGCCCACAAAGAGGCTGGGTCTGTCCGAGGTTTCTGCCTGAAGGGAAGTTGTTGCTAACCTCTCTAGGTTTCTGCCTAAAAACATGTTTTTCCTCGCCATGTTGCACTAAATTCTTGATCTTTGGGGAATTGTGGTGTCTTTGTAAATTAAGTGTGGTCTAAACCTACCCTATCTGTAAAGTGTCTTGAGACAACTCTTGTTATGATTTGATACTATAAATAAATTTGAATGGAATTGAAGTAACAAGGTTTTTCCTCATTTCCTGATCATTCAACTTGTTTTTAACAACACTGCTAAAGTTATCTTTTTTTTCTACAATTATTTTCTACAATTCCGTTGACTTTCACTCAGGAAACAGGTGTTCATGTGATCAATCTGTCAGCTAAGCCTGAGGTTAGATGGGTTTTAGCCTATCTCTTCCTTCCACAAATCCTGGAGGAGCACCTTGCTTCTCATAGTAAATGGCACAATGTAGCCCAGGGGATTATATTGGAAGGCACACTTGGTAGACATGCCGCAGAGTGGGAACAGATGTCAACCACAACTCACTGCTTTGTGATGTAGACTCTGGGGGAACACCTGTTCAATGACTTTAGGCGTGTTGCTTGGCCACTGTCGGATCTCAGTCCGCTACAGTGAGGAAGTCTGTCAAAGAGGGCTTTGACGTCTGTAAGAGCAGTGGTGCTGTACAAGCAATTGTCGACGTGAATGGAATGTTCCACAGTTTTAGCAAAGGCAGGATTGTCAGCTCTGTGGTCCTGGGTGTGCCTCTGCAGAGCATAGGTTAAATAAAACTACAGTTGGTTTCAAAGGGCAACACATACCACTCATAGATGGTTGGCTCTTCAGATCTCTTCCTTTCAAGTCATCTCTGCCTTTTCCAAGTCATCAGAGAAACAGGAGCACAGGTTGATTAGCTGGCAGCAGGTGAACCTACCTTTTATGTCCCAGCTGACCACCACAGTATGCTGCCGAAACCTTAGGAGGATACTGAGTAGGGACAGCCATAGGTTGGTCCTGATTGACCTCTATAGGCGAAAGAGCCGTTGAACATGATCCTGTCCTTGGTGTTGTGATAAACTATATGGTGCGGGATGAACCAGGACTCTGCGGACTGTTGCATCTGAAGATATCTTTGTCACACAACCAGCCACTTTAAGTTTCCAAATCTCCTTGCAATATGCTTCTGCACTACCAGAATCTTGAGAAGCCTTATTTTGGGACTGCGTAAGCTTGGTAGCACTGCTTCTTTAGGATCATGCAGGGTAACTGCGGGAGTCTGCCAGAGTAGTGGAGCGGTGTAGAGTGCTATCAACCTCTACCCTGGTGGAGGCCTTCTGGAGTAAAGGCCTGCTCGTCCTGTTTGGTAGTGGTAGGGTGGCCAAACTTTTGCAGATGCCGTTTTTTGTTTTCTGTTATTTCGAAAGTGTATATGATGGAAATAAAATCTAACTTTTTGTGACACATTATACAAATGTCTAATCTGTCATTTGATGCCTTTTGGAGATTTTTCCGTCTTTTCTTGGCTTCTTTATGCACATTAATACAAAATTTTTACCTGGGGTGCCCAAACTTTCGAGCCCCACTGTAGATACTAGTCTAACCCTAAACCTACCATATACCGTTTCAACACAATAATTAATGGTCAGAGAGATATTTATATGTCTTTTAAATGTAAGTTAATTCTGAATATAGTTAAGATATCTGACCTGCAGCAAAACTATATAGTTCGTAGTCAGCACAATATACTACATACAGTATATAGTCCATGTTCTCTGTGTGTGTAGCACTCTGTGTGTGTAGCACTCACATAGTTACTGTGCAACACAGTGAAGAATTCTGGGTGTGTAATAAACTTTACAGCAGGTGATTGGAGGAGATGGCTGATCTTCTGGTGATTGACATGGGATGCGGGGCCTGTAGACAGACAACAGGCAAATTACTTTCTTTTTTAAACACTGAAGTAGGTTTTGACTAAGCTATTATATGGACTAATACATAGCATTTAACCTTTAAAAAGTACTGCATCAGAAGTGAAACAATTTTAAATGACATTAAAAACAAAATAGAACCATTACCAATACCAGGTATTTAATCCTTCTAATAATGAAAATATGTCAGTCATCCCACAAATACATAGATGATAGAGAAATCAACATCATTGAAGAAGAAAAATATAAAGGATACACTAAACCGAGTATGTTATGGGCTCTGGCAGTTTTTAAAGACTTGTTAATCCAGAAAGAAATGTCAACAGACTTTGACAGTTACGGGGCAGAAAACCTTAAACAGATACTGTAATCATTTAAGAATTTTTTTGATAATACTTTGTCATTGATTCTGATTCGTCAATCACAGCATTTTGTGATCTGCTAGTTCTGCCTGACAGACCACTGCTAAGCATAACGGACCCTTGCCATGTTTTGCCGGATGTCACTCTGTTCTGGCAGATGCCCATTACCTTCCGCTTTCTTTGTGTTGGAATTTTAAAATCCAGTCGATTTATGAGGACTATGGTTAAATGCTCCTCAGATCTCTGCAGGGTAAATCCAGACAGCTAGCCAGACTATCTGTCCAATGTGAGGTTTTTGTTGCGTGACTAAAACAACCTTTGAACGTACACATGTTCAACCAAAACAAGTTCTTTCCAGAGGCTAATTTGCAGTGGCAGTGTGGCTCTGTGGGGTGGTTAGCCCATAACGATTGTGATTTTTTCACACTAATTACCTACGGAATAGTAACATTTATAGTATCTTATCTTTACCCACTCAAAAAAGACTGAATAGACAAGTGAGCCCATGGGACACAATTTCCTTGGACAGAAGTTACTCCAAATCAGCCAGGTAGTTTTCAAGGAGATACACCACGTCACGTCAACATAAATACTCCCAAAGAAGTCCCATTCACCTTGTCTCACTTCCGGGCAACGGAAATGTTTAGTTTAATGTGAATTATAAGTTGGCTACAGAGTGTACGTTGCTATGGACACAATGTAGAAGAGGGTATTTTGTTTAGCGGAAGTAATACAATTGTTTTAAAATCAATGAAATCCTTTTTAATTACATTTTTTGTGTCAAATTATTGATTTATTTGGTAAGAAGCCATTTAATATGTGGGATAATGTAGAACAACGCTTTGTGTCGGGGTCCTGCATCATCCTGTTGGAATTGCATTTGCTATAAAGAGTGGCGCCCTTACTGAAATAGAAGGGATGTCAGTTTAAACTGTAAGGAGGCTCAACACTGTACCTGCGGTATCAGAATCAGTCTCTGTACTGCTGCTCCACTCTAACCTCGGACTCCCACCATCCTCCTCTGTGGCCATGGTCCTTTGGATGTTCTGGTACCTGCAGAAACAACAAGTTGTCCTTTTACAGTAGTATAACAATGGAAATAGTTTATTTCTTTGGCTTGTTAAATATATTACTGGGTAACCCTTCCTTTTACAGACCCCTAATTACCAAGTTTTTACCTGGTAGTTACATAGTAACAATATTACATTATTAGGTAAATACCACTGCTATTAAGTACATAATAATAGAGAAACTACAGCTGAAGTACAAGGGGAAACCTTGTAGTATTATGAGTATTACTTATCAATTCATCAAAGTACCATGTGACCTGTTTTGGATGGTAGTAACTCAGATAAAATTGTGTACTTTCTAAGAAAATAGGAAAATAATCCTTAGAAATTCCCCCCTTATTTATCCAGCAATAAAAGCTACCAATTTAGTTATACAGGGTTTATTTTGTAGCAGCCTGAGTTTAATTGTGTACTTTCTATGAATTTAAACATTACTTTCCAATTAATTACTTAGTTTTATAAAGTTATTTAAAATTACATTAGGACTAACCTGGTAACACCGACTGGGTTAATAAGACAGTTTATCTTATTAAAGGGTAACTACCTTTTTTATCAACCTGAATCCCATTTCCCCCATGCATTTGTATCTAATAGTTGTGACCCAAAGCCTTTGAAATTGGTCCAGTATTGAGTGAGATCGCAGTGATGAGCCGGGACAAACCAACCTGCAATGTAACCTAATGGGGCAATTGTGCAGCCTTGCTTTTTGTCCACTAAAAGCCTGAGAGGCTTAAAAGTGTCTGACAACATTATCGATCTTAGGACATCGAGAAAAAGGCATTCTGGGAGTCTGTTGTTTCGGAGTAGGTTACAGAAATTATAGGTTCAGGTTGTCTAAAAGATGTTGAAGTATACGCAGTATGCGCAGTGTTTTGTGTGGTCATTAGGCTATAATACATCCATGGGTTTGTGTAATCTAAAAGATTTTTCAATAAAAACAATGGTTCGTATTTGCTCATGTCTCACAGTCCTGTGATTATAAGGGGGAAATCTACTGATGTGGTGACACAATGTTGTGTCGGAGGTTTATCACTGGACATATCAAGACCACAGCTATCTGGCAGCAACAGGTCCCACTCCTTACAACATATTCTTTGAGCATAAGAAGCACTACCAATATCCAGAGACTCGCAGCCCTTCAGCCACTGCTTCACCCTCCTCCACCCACTGCCACTCTGTTTTTCTCTTCATTCATAACCTTGTACTCTGGCTCTAATGAATACAGGTGGTCATCGAACTATAACAACCTCAACTACATTGCCAAAATCATTTAAATATTGAGCAATGGCACTGACAATCTTTTAGATAACAGGAGCATTTCTGTAGCCTACTCTGAAACAACAGACTCCCAGAACACCTTTTTCTTGATTTGCGTTCCACTCTCCACACTACTGTCTCTGAAGAAGACATCACCTCTTGAGATTGATGATGTTGTTAGACACTTTAAGTAACAATCTGAGCAACAAAAAACAATCACTTTTAGTGGACAAAAAGCAAGGCTGCACAATTGCCCCATTAGGTTAAATTTTTGTTTGGTTCATGCTGGCTCGTCACTGCGATCTCGCTCAATACTGGCAATTTCAAACATTTTTGGGCACATCAGTCTATTAGACACAAATTCATGGAGAAATGAGGTCCAGGATGAAAAAAAGTGTAGTTACCCTTTAACTACTCTTAACGTATGCTAGCTACAGTAGATATCAAATGAAAGCCACTGACAATGTTGCATTAAGTTGCTGTGAGCTGTAAACTTATTACTTCAAAAATCAACAACAATTTTAATAATAATACCTTTATTTATAAAGCACTTTTCTTCTTTTTAATGACATTTAATTTAAATAAGCAGTTAAGAATGACATTATAAAATGTAAGAAAAGACACGTGTCAAACACGTGTTTGGTATTATTTTGGGGCTTTTATGTTGAAGGCAATTTTTGTCGCCCCCAGTATTAAGTTAAATGAACAGCAATCATACTGCAAAGTAAGCTACGGACTAAAGGCTGATTTTATCGCTCGGGATTTAAAATGTGTTTGAGGCTGAAAGTTTATTCAAGCTGCAGCCAGTCCCTCCTCTTCACTGCTGTTAGCTACCCAGCTAACATTAAAGCTATATTGCGTAGTCTCTGTCACCTTCATGAAGAACTCTAAGTAATCATCACACCACTGTTACGCGTACGGCCCTCACCCATGGTCTCTTCAGATGAGGTAATTATGGTTACTCGAGTTTCTGTGAAATTTGCCATACAACACCATTTTCTAAACCTAGTCTTACTGAGAAATACAGCAGAGTGTTTTGTGAAGCTTATAGTCTCAATTAACTTTGTATCAACTCATTTGGCAATGGCTTAAATACAGCTACATTACATCATTGCTATTATTAGTCATATTCTATTATCTTTAGTGCTACTATAATTGCCACTGGTCATCATGTAACTCCATTGTACACACTACTGTAATTGTTATGAGTCATATTTATGTTTAGTTATATTTGTTGTAGTTTGGTGTTGCCCACAAAGAGCAAGGTTCTGTTTGAGGTTTATGCCTGTTAAAAGGAAAGGAAGATGTCCTTACAGGCTGCAATTGCTCTTAGAGAAATTGTTGAGTCTCTGTAAATTACAGTGTGTGGTCTAGACCTACGTCTGTTTTGTCTTCTCCTCTCAGAACATTTTAAACAGCAGATTTCAGGTAGCTCAGCGTACAGATGAAGCCATCTAAATTTCCCCCTCCCTCCATGCTGGGGCCCCGGCAGGTCCATGACTGGTCCCTGGCCTGGCTGGGGCTGGAAAAAAATTCCCCGTGATGACATGGTAAGCGCAGGGCCGACTGGTAACGCCCCTAAGCACTGTCTGTGGATAGCCAGTTGCAATGGTTTATCTATCTACCAGGAAGAGCAGTGATATGGACACTGAAGCCATTCACAGGCCTGAGAAATCTGTTCTAATCATATATCAATATTATGCTGAAGCATTTTGTAAAACATTGACAGACTACAACTAGCTTGTTTGTTTTAATGCTTTAAGGAAGAACACACGCCTGTACTGATGATACTGTTCTATGAAAGCAGTGTTATTCAAAAGAACTGTATAAAAGCAAAACTATGGGAAATGAATCATCGGCTGACTTTATCTGCAGCAGTACATAACAACGGACGAACCGACACAATGTTTTTTACAAAAAGAAAAAGAAACTGTTTGGAAAAGATCGTGGGTCTGAACCACCCGCCCACTGAAGCAGTTAAATCAGCTGATCTCTTATTTAAAGGGATATTTCACTGCTGGAAAGATTAAGTATTTAAATTGGGTCATTTATGTAGTATAAATGTTTGTTTATTTTTTATTTTTATTTTTTTTTTAGAATTTGGTGTCTGCTAGACCGCGAAAAGCCAGAAAATTTATTTTTGGATGTGGATGAAAGAAATCAACTCCCAGAATGCACTTGCTTAGCTTCCCTACGAGGCCACTCCCAAGCCACGCCTACCGGTTACAGAGGGCAGGTAAGTCAAGTAAAGTGGGTTTTATTGTCATTTCAACCATATATGAAACAATTTTTCACTGTGACTCAAATGGTGTTACACATTTAAAATATATAGAAACAACATTAAATAAAACATACAGTATATATAAAAATGACATATGAGACAGGCTACATTTAGTGCACACACATTATAGACTATGCATAAAGTGCAATTACTACTTAAAGTAGAGCATTTAAGACAGACAGGGGACAGGACAGTCAACAGACAACAAAAGACACGGCATGAGTAGACTTGTAACAGAGCACTGAGTGTTGTAAGTTAGGTTCACCGAGAGATGAAGTTAGGATAACTTTCTTGAGATTTGCGTGGCTGAAATCACCAGCAACAATAAATAGGCCATCTGGATGTGCGCTCTGGAGCTCACTGATAGATCAGTAGTGTTCAGCTAATGCATTGGTAGCATTATTGCTTGGTGGAATGTAGAATGGTCGGCATTTAGCCGTCACAAACTCCACCA
>CM057238.1:0-157500 GCA_029931835.1 Etheostoma nigrum
AAAAAAAGAAACAGAGCCTTATTGACACAAAGAAGTGCACCAGAATCTGGGCCCTGGCACCAGCCGGGGGCTATGTCCCCCCTTGCACTTAGGGAAGTGACAAGCTATCTGGTGCTTATTGGGTCTCACCAACTTGCACTTGCAACACGCCCTCACATCATCCCTCTCGCTGTGGACCCTCGTCAAGTGCATGAAAAAGCCACTGGCAGAAGAAGCCTGCTTAACACACAATCTACAAGGGTCGGGTACGGGTAAACTAATTATAAGCGGCTCAGGCCCACTACCGTCCAAGGCGACGTGTTCAATCACAGGGCCGGCAGAAAGGTGAGGGGGGTATTATACATGAGTGACTGTCCGGTGCCGCTGATGTCAGTTATTTCATCCCTCCCCACTGATTCCAACACTAGGCCCATACCATCAGACCTGGCGGCCTGTGGTGTCCCAGGGAAGTGTGCATTGGACAGGCTCTTCAGTTTCCGGTCCAAGGCCTTAGGAGACTCCTTGGTGGTTCTAAGGACCTCCTCAAACCTAAGGATGGACCCTTCCCCACCAATAATAGGAAACGCCCGTTTTCCTGGGGGAGACTGCGCCGCCGAGTCCCCCACCAACTACCTCTCGGGCCCACTGTCTCGAGTAGGCCTGAGCTTTCACCGACGGGAAAGAGACAAACGATTGACCATAGGTACAGAGGTCAAAAGACTTGCACCAATATCAAATGTGCTCTCCCCATGAAGGTTATGGCTCCCTTCCTCGAGTGACATAGGAGGCTCCAAGATCTGACAAGCAAGACCCGGAGGAACTCGTCTCTCCCCATCATCTTCTGATTGATGGGTGCTCAACTTAATGGACGCTTCACCACATTCAAGAGTTTCCCCGATCCCAGGGGCCGACCTTCCTTAACATGCTTGACAGAGGAGAGAGGGACTCCTCCGTGACTCCCACCGACTTACTCTTGGTCAAGAAGTGTAGCGTGGTATCAGGTCTTGCTAACAAGGTAGCGATGGATTTTTTTCCGAGTTTTTCACCGTATCATCATGACTGAGCCGGTAAAATGGAAACAAACTTAAGAAAAGCATTGTTGGAGGAACAGAGAGGAAACTGCAGACTGACCGAGGGAGGAGTCAGACACAAGGAAACAGGAGCTCCCAAATATCTATTCTGAAGCTGGAAGTGGAGCTCTATAGAGAAAACTGCAAATAAATGGCCAGAACTGCATTTCTCCACTTTAATTTAAGTGTTTTCCTTTTCACTGAGGTGTGGAGGTTGGAACAGTAGCTGAAGTCTAAATGCAACAGGTCCTACCATCCTTTGGTCTGGGAATGAAGAGCTTGGTCGTTGTTAAGAACCAGTATTAATGCAAAGAAATTTTAGGAGCATTTATTGTAGAGAATAAGTAGGCTGACACTGAAGTATTGAGACAACAGTGACTGGAAATCTAATTAAATCTACATACCGGTCTTCTTAAAGATCTAAATAGATTTTCTCACCTCAGAGTCATCTGGAGCACGTAACTATTAGCTTCTGTCCCTCTGAACCCTGAGTGACAATCACTCTGCAGTGAATGAGATGCAGTTTCCCCTTCAGTCTAATTAAGACTATACTTTCAGGGATTATTTCTAGAGTTTCTGACTTGAGAAATGTTTCTAAGGTGTTTGATCTTGCTGACCATGATGATGAGTCATGATATTCCTTTCTGAGCGTGAAGCTGACCGAGTAATGATTTACTTCATATGCTCTGTCATTGATGATTGTTCTTTGTTTCTTTATGGTGCATTGAGGAAGGATATATGATCAGAGTGATAGTAGCAGATGTGTGGAAAACTAAAATGAATAAATATAAAATGTGCTAAGCTTTTTAATTAACTACATTTATTACCAATCTTGAAATATTTGTTTTGTCCATGGTGGACAATGTTACTTGAAAGAGGTTAGGGTTACCTCAGCGACCTCCACCAGGGAAATTGACGACAATCCCCCATCATCCTCCACCTCTGCCTCTACCACAGAAAATGTGTCAGCTGGATTTAGGAGTTCCTCAAAGTGCTCCTTCCACCGCTCTATTACGTCCCCAGTTGTGGTCAACAACGTCCCATCCTTACTGTACAAAGCTTGGATGATTCCCGGCTTCCCTCTCCTGAGGTGGCGAACGGTTTTCCAGAAGCACCTTGGTGCCGACCGAAAGTCCTTCTCCATGTCTTCTCCAAACTTCTCCCACACCCGCTGCTTTGCCTCTGTCACGGCAGAGGCTGCAGCCCTTCGGGCCCATTGGTGCCTTGCCACTGAGATAGAAGACGCACCATGAGCAGATTGAGCTCTGCCAACTCTCCCTCTCATCCTCCGCCCGAAAAACGTGGAGGAAACACCGTCAACTTGCGGTTAAATTCATCCCAGAGAAGATGCACTATGAGCGGATTGAGTTCTGCCAACTCTCCCTCTCATCCTCCGCTCGAAAAACGTGGAAGAAACACCGTCAAATCGCGGTTAAATTCATCCCAGGAAAGACGCACCATGAGCGGATTGAGCTCTGCCAACTCTCCCTCTCATCCTCCGCCCGGAAAACATGGAGGAAACCGTCAACTCACGGTTAAATTCATCCCAGAGAAGACGCACCATGAGCGTATTGAGCTCTGACAACTCTCCCTCTCATCCTCCGCCCGAAAAACGTGGAGGAAACACCGTCAAATCGCGGATAAATTCATCCCAAGGAAGACGCATCATGAGCGGATTGAGCTCTGCTAACTCTCCCTCTCATCCTCCGCCCGAAAAACGTGGAAGAAACACCGTCAAATCGCGGTTAAATTCATCCCAGAGTAGACGCACCATGAGCGGATTGAGCTCTGCCAACTCTCCCACTCATCCTTCGCCCGGAAAACATGGAGGAAACACCGTCACATCGCGGATAAATTCATCCCAGAGAAGACGCACCATGAGCGGATTGAGCTCTGCCATCTTTCCCACTCATCCTCCGCCCGGAAACCGTGGAGGAAACACCGTCACACAGGGCTGCCGTTTTTCCATCTCTTTCTCCGGCCAATACTTAGAAAAAGATTCTGACAGTTTGAAAAATATCCGACACAAAAACAGGGTTTTTGAAATCGTGCAGGATGTGGCTGCTAAAACCACACCAAAGTGACGCTCACCGGAGAAGGGAGAAATGCAGAAGCGGGCAACCCTTCAAAGCCGCCTTTTGCCTTCCTCGGTCAAAAAACTTCCGTGACCCTGGTTAACCAAGTTCCAAACGTTTTTTTTCCCTCTAAGTTTTTAGCGCCGGGCCCTAATTATTACTAATTATTAGTAGTGCTTTGTTTAGGGTTACTAGTTGGTCTGTAAACTGTCTATAAACAGTGTCTGGATGGTTATTATAAAGTTGCAACAGATGACTATAATACCTTGTTAAATAGTTAATACTTTGTAAACCATCTATAAACATTTTTTTAGATAGATAATTGTTACTTGGTTAAGGGTTACTAGTTGGTCTGTAAACCGTCTATAAACATTTTTTAGATAGATAATTATTACTTTGTTAAGGGTTACTAGTTGGTCTGTAAACCGTCTATAGACAATGTCTGGATGGTTATTATAAAGTTGCAACAGATGACTATAATACCTTGTTAAATAGTTAATAATTAGTACACCGTCTATGAAAATTACAGATAATTAATACTTTGTTAAGGGTTGGTCTGTAAACTGTAAACATTGTCTGGATGGTTATTATAAAGTTGTGACTGATGTTTTTCATAGTTATTAGTAAATGTGCTGTATTTATAAAGCGCTTTTCTAGTCTTAACGACTACTCTAAGTGCTTTTACATCATACAGGATACCATTCACACATTCATACACTGTGGCCGAGGCTGCCGTACAAGGTGCCACCTGCTCATCAGATACACACTCACACACATTTACACTCCGGTGCGCAGCATCGGGGGCAACTCAGGGTTCAGTGTCTTGCCCAAGGACACTTCGACATGGGACCGCAGGGCCAGGGATTGAACCACCAACCTTCCAATGGGAAGGTTAATGCTTTGCCAGATCTTGTAAAATGTAAGATAAGGGAGTTAATTGAAGGTAGCCGATTGAAAAGAAAACACGATAAGGAACTAATAAAATGGCTAAAGAAAAGACAACTTCTGAAACAGAAGATGTAATGCAACATTTGCCACCACAAAATGAAGATGAAGCACTGCAGTCGTGGAGACCTCTATGAATGGTAGGTAGGCCTAACTAATATGGGCATATTTGGCCTAAAGGTCTGATATTACTTAAGAATTGTTTTTTGTTACTGTAGCTTATAGGCCTAGTTTTCTTCTTTTTTACTGTATATTTAGCATTTATTTAACAGTATATTTAGTTAAATACTATTAAATTTCTTTACTGATGCTTTTAGAGTGACCGGCCACTTTTCTAAGTGATTTTCCCTATTTATTTTACTCCATTAAGGTTTCTGTAAATCCTTAGCCTACATAGGTTTAAGCCTGGAACCAAGTCAACCAACTACAAGATGAATAGTGGCCATAAGACCACTTATTTCATTTAGCGCTAAAATGTTGTAAATGGAAAAATAGCAAAGATAACGTTACAATACTGTGTAGCTTACATAACTCTGGTAGACTTCAGTGGTAGCATTTAGGTGAGTATAATAACAGTAAAAGCATTCTTCATTTTACTTGTTACCCCTGACGTACCCTGAAGGTTCCAGTCCATGCTTTAGGAAGCACCGACAAAAGACTGAACAAAACAATGACAATACAAATGTTTGCCATTTGTTCAATCTCAAGTGTCTTACTCAAACATTTTTTATTCTTAAAAAAATGGTTTTGCATTGAAGCAAAACAATTTAAACAGAGATCACAACAATTATGGTATATATTTGAATTCCATTGAATCTCAAGTTGTGCCATGTTCCATAGGGTATGTCAACAGAGGGCCAAACATAGAGCTGTTGTCAGAAAATCCATCCGACACCAGTCAATATTTAGCCAAACCAAATGTCCGTTTTCTTTATTTTAATTTTTTTTTTTTCTTTTTTAAATTTTTTTATTGCGTTTTCAGAGTATTAACAAACATTGTCTAACGTATTAGACACAGAACAGGAAAAAAAAACAAAAAAAAAACAAACAAACACAAAACCTACATAACAGCTCTTACATCATAGATGTACATATGCCATCGTGCGAAAGGTGGTGAATCAGTCTTATGAAGCACATACTGTTCAGGCCCATGGCAAGCCTCTCAATAGTGTGGAGGAGAGGTCCAGTCCGATATAGTCGAAAAATGGGCGCCATTCTCTGTAAAACTGGTCTTCATTGTGATGCATGACATTAGTTAGATGTTCCAGAGGAATTAGTTCGAAAATAATTTTACGCCAACCACAGACAGAAGGAACTTTGCCACTAACCCACTGCAATAGAATATTTTTTCTAGCTGCAAAGGTTAAGATATTGTACAGTCTTTTGTTGGCTGCTGTTTTCAGACAGGCACATGGCAGACCCAGAATCAAAGACGTGGGGTCCATGTCTAAACTAACATGAAAAATGTTCACCATTTCACTTATTATTTCAGCCCAGTATCTTTGAAGTTTGTGACAAGACCAGAGACAGTGAGTTAGAGTTCCTACATCAGTTTTGCACTTGAGACAGAGAGGGGAAAGGGAGCGGTTAAAGAGGCTCCTACGGTGAGGGGAGATATGTAGTCTATGTAAGATCTTAAATTGTATTTCCCTTGTCCGAGTGCAAATTGATATCCCTTTTGCAAGAGACCAAATAGTGTCCCATTTGTCCTCCTCTATGGTTACAGACAATTCCCTCTCCCACACACCCCTGACCCCCCGCACATCAGCAGCTGAAACTTTGTTCAGTGCATGGTAAAGGGAGCTCATAGATGCTTTCACTTGTTGATTAAACAGAATTTTCTCAACAGCAGATGTTTCAGGGTGGTCAATAAGGCTTGTGCTGTGAGTAATATAATCCCTTATTTGTAAGAAGCGATAGAAATCCTGTTTGGAGAGCTTGTGAATGTTTGCAAGTTGTTCAAATGACATTAGCTTATGATCTACAAACAAGTCGCTAAGGGATTTTATGTTCTTGTTAGACCATTGCTGAAAACCAGGGTCCGAGGAACCTGGGGGAAAAGCAGGATTATTTATTATTGGGGTAAGAATGGATGTGAGATTTGATCTTCTCTCAAGTTGTCGGGTAATCCGCCATGCTTTTAGAGTATTAATTGTTACTGGATTTACACAGAGGGTTTTGATTTCTCAAAAATTATTAAAAAACAACAAGTCGCTTAGTCTGCAGTGTGATAGTGCTGTCTCAATGTCCATCCAAATCGAGGTTTTACCCGTGACCCATTCTTGTACAAATCTCAAATGGGCACAAAGCTGGTAAATTTTAATATCAGGTAGGTCTAGGCCGCCCCTTGAGCTTGGTAGCCGTAACACAGCCTTCTTAAGCCTGGGTCTGCGCTTGCTCCAAATGAAAGCGCTGAGCCAACCATCTATATCCTTCAACACCCGCTTAGAAGACAACACAGGAATCATTTGGATAGGATACAATAACCTAGGCAGGACATTCATTTTGATTAGAGCAATACGCCCCAAGAAGGAAATGGGGAGCGACATCCACCGCTCTAGGTCCTGTTTCATTTTACAAAATAGTGGGGGAAAGTTGGCTTTATATAATTGATCAAAGGATGGGGTGATAAAGATTCCTAGGTACACAAACCCATTGGGGGACCATTTAAAAGGAAAGGGAGGTGTAGTAAGTGGTATCATTGAAAGGGTGCCTAATGGCATCGCCTCAGATTTAGTCAGGTTAATCTTATAACCTGAAAAACGACTAAATCGGTCAATTAAATCGAGAAGACTTGGTACGGATGTTTCAGGGTCAGTTAGAAGGATTAGAACATCGTCCGCATATAAGGTTATTTTGTGACACAGCTGTCCAGTCTCCAAACCACGTATCGTAGGTGTCATCCTGATGGCCTCTGCAAGCGGCTCTATAGCCAAAACAAATAAGAGAGGCGATAAAGGGCAGCCCTGCATCACCCCCCTGTGAGTATTAAAGTATTCAGACTTGAGTCCATTAGTTAACACTGCTGCCTGTGGTTCAGTATATATAATCCTAATCCATTTTATAAAATTTTCCCCCAGCCCGAATTTGTCCAGTGTATACAGTAGGAAAGACCATTCAATTCGGTCAAAAGCCTTCTCTGAATCTAGAGAGAGCACCAGACCATTAACAGATTCCTGCTTGAAAGCTATGATAGCATTCAACAAACGTCTTACATTAGAGGCTGAGTTCCGCCCCTTTACAAAACCTGTCTGGTCCTCTTTTACCAATGCCGGCAAGAATTTTTCCAACCGAGTGGCCAGGATCTTAGACATTAGCTTCCTATCTACATTTAGAAGAGCTATGGGCCTATAGGATCCGCATAAGTCAGAACGCTTCCCCTTTTTCAAGATTAAAAATATATTGGCCTCCTTCAATGTCTGTGGGAACACTCCTGAAGTAAAGGAGTGGTTGAACATATCAAGAAGAGGGTCTGTTAGAATATCTTGAAAATGTTTGTAAAATTCAGAACAGAACCCGTCAGAGCTTGGTGATTTCCCATTTTGCAACGCTTTGATAGCTTTAATCACTCCAGTTTTAGTTATGGGGCTATGAAGGGCAGTTCTATGCTCCTCTGACAGATGTGGTAAGTCAATTTGAGCAAAGAAATTGTCCATGAGCTGCCCTTGCTCCTGTTCTAGATCAGAAGAGTAGAGGCTTTCATAGAAATTCTTAAAACAGATATTTATTAATTTATTCTCGTATACCTTGTGGCCATCTTTGTCTGTAATCGCAGCAATAATTTGGGATTCCGCACGTTTTTTCACATAATATGCCAGGCATTTGCCTGCTTTGTCTCCATGTTCATAAAACCTCTGTCTTGCGTATTTGATTTTCTTCTCTGCTTCCCTGGTAAGAAGGCAATTTAAAGCTGCTCTAATTGTCGTGATTTCTTGCCACAGTGGTGGTGACGGAAAGGTTATATATGCTTTTCTTTATCAGCCAATTCATTCTCTAAATAATTTTGTTTCTCCTGTCTTTGGCGGTTCTTTATTGCAGAGTACGAAATACTTAGCCCTCTGGCATAGGCTTTGCATGTTTCCCACAAGACTGAGGCATTGCTGGCAGATGGGGCATTAATTTCAAAAAACATTTTAAGTTCACTAAAAAAGCTGGAGGTGAATTTCTCGTCTTTAAGAAATGTGTTGTTGAATCTCCAGTGGCGAGAACGATATAACGCTGTTTTAAGATCAAGTTCCAAAATTACTCTTGCATGGTCAGAAATAACTATACTGGTTATGTCGCATGATAAGACTGACTGTAAGGCGGTTTTTGGGAGAAGAAAGTAATCAATCCTGGTTTGACACTTATGTGGGGGAGAAAAGAATGTGTAACGTTTACCCGAGGGGTGGATGCATCTCCAAGCGTCTGTAAGGCCAAGCTCCTCACACAGAGCGTGGAGCGCCTTGGCCTGAGGAGAGGGGGGTACGTTACTATTCGGAAATTTGTCAATGAGTGGATTTAATATCAAATTAAAATCACCGGCAACGATAACAGTGGAACTAGAGAGAAATGGAGCTAGGTCCAGAAACATTTTGGTTAGAAAATTAACTGGGTGGGCAGGTGGAAAGTACACATTCATCATTACAATACTCTGACCTTGCAAAGTTCCCCTAATTATCACATAGCGACCACTCGGGTCCTTAACGCATTCAGACACTATAAGAGGTAGATTCTTCCTTATCAATACTGCTACACCCCTGCTCCTGGATGTGAAAGATGAGAAGAACACTTGGCCAAATGGCCCTTGTTGTAACTTTAAATGCTCTATATCATCGAGATGCGTCTCTTGTAACAAAGCAACATCTATATCATCTTTCCTTATGCATGTAATTATTTTTCTCCGCTTAATAGGGCTGTGGACACCCCGTACATTCCAGTTGCATACCCGTAACTTATTCATCATTAATATTATTGTTGATCCAGACAAAACATATTAAGACATGTGAACCACCATACACTGAGTAAGAGCTGAGTAAATGAACAAAGAGAAAGAAAGAAAAGTGATACAAATATCTGTACAACAGCACATTTAACAAACAACAGTTTGGCAACAACCCTACTAAACATGTAGGGAAAACTCTCCCCCCGCCTGCCGCCGGGAGCCGGCAGGTGCAACAAGCGCTTATCGCGCGCCTCCTCATAGACGTAAACACACTAAAGTCCGCCAAGCACACAGCAGAGCAGAGTCGAGCAATACTGTTCACCTAGTTATTATACGTAGCAGAAGAGAGGTCCACTGATACTCACACCGTTTCATAAGGCACTGTCCGGATGCGTGTTTTCAGGTGTCTAGGGCAGCGATTCCACGTAAGTCACGGCTGCCTCCAGTGTGTCAAATCTCTTCACTGCGCCGTTGACAGACAGCTTCAGAACAGCGGGATAAAGAAGGGCATAGTCCACATTTTTCCTCCTGAGGGAGACCTTCACCTCGTCAAAAGCCTTGCCTTTCTTGGCCACCGCCACCGAGTAATCATTGAAAAAGGAAACTTTAATCCGGCCCGCTGGGGAGTTTGGCTCCACAGCGAGGCGCAGAGCCGCCGCCATCACTCGTTGTTTATCTGCGAAGTTGTGCAGTTTCATAATGATGGGTCTGGCGCGTTGGTTAAGGCCCGGCCTCAGTGCTAGGGAACGGTTGTTACAGGGTATCCTGTTGTACAGCTTAGGCAACAGCTCCACCCTGTGGGGTAATTAGGCATGTCAGTTTGTAACAGGAAGTCAACGTTCACTTGTGTTACCTGCCTGTATATGTTGTGCGGCATTTCCAAATACACGGAGCTGAACACACAGTTTGTATAGCGTCCTTATTCACCAACTTGCAACATGGTGTCAGATAGAATTGGACCCAAAAGTGAGCTTATGTAGCCCGTCACTGACGCGGTGCGTTTGGTTTATTTACTGAATAGTTAAGTCGTAGTTGAGTCCGTTTGGGGCAAACCAGCTAGCGTTAGCCATAGCATCGCGACTGTGAGATGGCGTCATCCATGAGCTTATTGACGCGTTTGTTACAAGACTGAGAGAAAAAGCATCCACATGTGAATATGGAACCTTGAGAGACCAGCTTATAAGAGACAGGCTCGTCCTTGGAATAACTGATGAGGGCGCGAGACGCCGCCTGCTCAGAGAAAGAGACCTCACATTGGCAATGGCAGTTGAGATTTGCCGCGCTGCAGAGATTATGGACAATAAACTGAAAGCTATGGCGCTGGACAACTTTAGGCCAGGGGAGAGCCTCAACGTGGCAGAGGGGCAGCGGCGGCTGTCCAGCAGGCCGTTTGAGCCGACCACCAGACCCACACAGAGCACGAGAGGGACAGTCGAGTGCAGGTACTGTGGCACTCAACACAGACGTGGGCGGGACCAGTGCCCTGCTTTTGGGAAAGTATGCCGCTCGTGCGGCACCCCCAATCACTTTGCCAAAGTGTGCATGAAAAGAGGCCAAAACACACGCCAGTTACATAGTATGGACGCACCTTCTGAAGAGGACCATGATAATGATGGCTGCAATTTGGGCCAGATCTACACAACAATGAGCATAGGAGCAGTCAACGCACAGGGGAAGAAGTGGTTTGTCAACCTCCCACTACAAAACGGGCCCCAGAAATGCCAACTTGACTCTGGAGCAACCTGCAACGTAATGAGCATCAAAGACAAAGGTTTGTGAACTACCTATCCAAGTTCATGCCTCGCTTGTCTGAGGTCTGTGAACCACTGAGGAGGCTGCTGGATAAGGATGTACGGTGGCACTGGCTGCCAAAGCACGACGCGGCCATGCAGGAGATCAAGACGCTGATCACGGCAGTGCCCGTTTTGAGGTATTATGACAGTAACAGGCCGGTCACCATACAGAGCGACTCCAGCCAGACAGGTCTGGGCTGCTGTTTGCTGCAGGAAGGACAGCCAGTTGCATTCGCATCCCGTGCGTTATCCCAGACAGAGCAAAATTATGCACAAATTGAAAAGGAGTGCTTGAGCATTGTGTTTGCCTTTCAGCGCTTCCACTACTACCTTTATGGGAGGGGTGATATTACAGCAGAGACAGATCACCGCCCGTTGGTGTCCATCTTCAGTAAGCCCCTCCTTAGTGCACCAAAGCGCCTCCAGAGCATGCTCCTTATGCTCCAGAACTACTGCCTCAAAGTGGTGTACAAGCCAGGTCCAGAAATGTACATCAGTGACACGCTCAGCCGAGCCACTACTCCACCACAGAGAACAGACACACAGTACAAGCGGGAAATGGTCTGCAGCCTGCAGCAAGAACAGTACGACACTGCAGCAATCCAGCAGACGGACTACCTGAACGTCACCAGCCAACGCCTCGCGCAAATCCGACAGCACACAGAGGAAGATGCGTGTCAAGACGGTCGTGCTTGAGGGATGGCCAGACTGCAGAGAGGAGACGCCCATAGCGATCAGAGGGTACTGGGCCATCAGAGACGAAATCAGTGTACAGCGCGTTATTGTTCCTAAAACTGTACGGCCAGAAATGCTGAGACGGATACACTACAGCCACATAGGGGGAGAAGCTTGCTACAGGCAAGCCCGTGAAACTCTCTTTTGGCCCAACATGCAGGGGGAAATCAAAGACTTTGTGCAATAATGCTCGGTGTGCAATGAGTATGCACATGAACAACAGAAGGAGACCTTGATGTCTCACCCGCTCCCCACACGTCCCTGGCAGATAGTGAGCATAGACCTGTTCAATCAGGCTGGGAAGGATTTCCTGCTCGTAGTGGACCACTACTCTGATTTCTGGGAGGTCGATCTGCTTCCTGACCTCTCAGCTGAAACTACAATTCTGAGGTGCAAGGCTCAATTTGCACGCCACGGCATACCAGACCGGGTCATTTCTGACTGTGGATGTCAGTTTGCTTGTGGTGCCTTCAGGACATTTACAAAAGAGTGGTGTTTTGAGCATGTTACCTCATCACCAAGACACCCAAAAGCCAATGGCAAAGCAGAGTCGGCGGTAAAGATCGTAAAAGGCCTGTGTAAAAGAGCTGCGTTGGCTTTTTTAAAAGCAGCTGGAACACACCCAGTTGAAAGAGATATATTTATAGATTTAAAATACAAGGCCCAACAGAGTCAAAAACATCTTTAAAAAGCTTGGCTGGAAGGCTGTCTAATGAGCAGACCGAGGGTTTTAAACTATAAACTGTCTTTGCCAAATCAGAGAAAGATATTGGCCTAAAATCTTCTAAAACAGCTGAACATAAAGGTATGATACTGGGATCTGGCGCAGCACAAATGGTTGAGGCCTGGACACCTTATCAGTAAAGAATTTACAAAATCTGTCACACAGAAGGGCACTGGGAATAATGCCAGTATAGTCAGGAGGATTGATTAACCTATTTAAAACATTAAAAAGGACATGAGCTTTGTGACAGTTGTTTTGCCCAAGGTTTGACATATACTGAGTCTTTGCAGCTTTAACAGTGACCTGGTAGTTAGACAAACAGTCTCTTAAAATCCCTAGAGACACATGGAGTTTGTCTTTTTTCCATTTTCTCTCAGCACGGCGACATTCCCTTCTGAGAGCACGAGTAGTGACATTGTGCCATGGCTCCCCATTAGAGCTAGATCTCTTGTGCATGAACGGTGCTATTGAGTCAAGGATTTCTGTGCACGTGGAGTCAAATAAAGTAACCAGCTCATCAATGTCCACATTTGAAAAAGAGGTATCCAGGGACATTAACGGAGAGGCGTTGAACGCTGCAACAAAGGGAAGCCGTAGATGGATTAATTGCGCGCCGCTGACGCATGGGGACTAGAGTGCGGATCGGGCCGGATTTTTCTGTCCGAGCCCGGCCCGCGTCCGACAGAGCAGTAACCGAACCCGACCCGAGCCCGACAGGCATTAAGATATTTCTGTCCGAGCCCGACCCGAGCCCGACACAGTTAAAATCGCATTTGTTTCTCATACTAATGACACATGTACGTTTGTTTGTGTGGAAAGCCCGCTTTTATTAAGCAATTGTAGGAAGGCATTCGGAAATGTCAACAGATGAGCGCATCAATGCACAGCTGACTTTCCTTCGTTTTCAATAGTTTTAAAATCTCCTGCGGCCGACTTCTTTTTAACATCTTCCATCGTTGCGCTGCCACATGGAGCTTAATACGTCTTTCGTTGTCACAGCACACAGGAAGACTGATGTTAGGGTAATATTTGACATTTATTTTAAGCTGTTTTAAATTCAAAATGTTCAATGCCTTATCGCGCTGATGTGACCGAGCCCGACCCGAACCCGAGCATTCTTTCTAAAAATCTGTCCGAACCCGGCCCGACCCGTCGGGTACCGTCGGGTCCCGTCGGGCTCGGGTCGGGTATCCATCCTCTAATGGGGACGCACATTTTGCTTTGAGGACACGGCAAAGTAACAGAACACAAGATAGGCATGTGGTCAGAAATACCTGCATCAGTGATGTCCTTTATGGACAGATTTAGGCCATGGGACAGGACCAAGTCCAAAAAATGTCCCTTGTTATGGGTCGGCAGTCCTTGACCAAAGGCTTAGAAACACAACAAACATGAATATTAAAATCACCAACAATTAAAAAATTATCATAATTAAGAGCAATACCCGCCACAAACACAACGAAAAGTCCTTAATAAAATCCTTGTTGAATTTAGGAGGGTGGTAAATGAGCGGACATGCCACTGTTAAGTTAAAGTTAAGTTTGAAGAGTTGCAGCTCAAAGGCCTTGTATTGATCACATGGGATTTTTCTACAGTTAAGACTGGTTTTAAAAACTGTTACTAGCCCTCCGCCTTTTCCCGTGGTTCGAGGAGAGCTAAAGAAAGAGCATGCCGGAGGAAGAAGCTCTGAGAAGGGGAAGCGCTCACCAGGTTGAACCCACGTCTCCGGAAGAAGCATGCAGTCAAGCTCCCGGAACAAAAAGAAGTCATTTAACATATAAGTATTGTTAGCCAAGGATCTAACATTGATCAGTGCCAACTGAAGAACCGTAACCTCCGTGCACGAAGATTTGGCTCGAGCCAGTGACCGGAGATTTGCTGGATCAACACCGCGCTTGGCTGCTCGAGGACGCTGGGGAACAAGCCACCGCTTCCTGGAGTCCGGAGGAAAAAGGACAGCTATTGAAAGCCGCGTTGAAACCCCGGACCATTCCTCCTTGTAGACCGCAGGTATACTCTCAATCTTACAGCCACACCACCTCGCTTACCCCGTCTTCTAGGGCGCCTCCTCCGCGGGGGAGCACGAGGTGTACCGCAGGTACGCCGGCAGGGCTGAGAGTAGAGGAGGGGGTACATCTCTTTAGAAGAGAAGCATGTTGATCACGAATGGAGAAAAGTGTCTGGCGATCATACACAAACAGAGCTGAGACATTTAAATAACTTAAACTAATAATCAGAGCAAACAAAATCCCAAACAGGACAGGGAGACGCTGCGCCGTGCACACTGCTGGCGCCATCATTGGCGCTTTTACCGCGGCATCGGCCATCGGGTCTCTTGGACCCGTCCTGTATTCGACTGTATTTCACTACTACAGGCCTTCGGGTCTCTGGGACCTCGGACAGAATGCGATTGTATTTCTCTATTACCGCGGCATCGGCCATCTGGTATCTGGGACCAGTCCTGTATTCAACTGTATTTTTTCACTATCGCAACACCGGCATTCTGGTCTATGGGACCCGTCCTGCATTCAAATGTATTTTTCCATTACTGTGGTATCGGCCTTCGGGTCTCTGGGTCCCGTCCTACATTCGATTGTATTTCTTTCTCTTCTACCGCGGCATCGGCCTTCGGATCTCTGGGACCCGTCCTGTATTCGACTGTATTTTTCCACAACCGCCGCCTCGGCCTGCGGGTCTCTTGGACCCGTCCTGCATTCAAATGTATTTTTCCACTACCACGGTATTGGTCTTTGGGGTCTCTGGGACCTGTCCTGCATTCAACTGTATTTTTCCACTACCGCGACACCGGCGTCTGGGTCTCTGGGACCCATCTTGTATTCAAAAGTATTTCACTTCTACCGCGGCCTCCGCCTTCAGGTCTCTGGGATCCGTCCTGTATTCAACTGTATTTTTCCACTACAGACCTTCGGGTCTCTGGGACCCAGGACAGAATGCAATTGTATTTCTTTATTACCGCGGCATTGGCCATCTGGTTTCTGGGACCAGTCCTGTATTCCACCGTATTTTTCCACTTGGGTGATGTTGAAACATGCCTTCAAAGGGGGGTGTTTTTAAAATCCAAATCCATTCACAACATGGTCCAAAAGGGCTCACCACAACAACGGGTCAAAAAGCATCCCTCTCTGTTCTCCGTTTCGGTGACTTGGGTGGTTTTTGTTTTTGGGGGGGGAATTTTTTTTTGGGTGGGGGGGATTATTATATGCAAAAGTCAATAAACTGAACAAGTCCCCATGACATGAAGGACAATACAAGTCTTTGAACTCTACACTGCTCCTGTCATCTCTGCATCTGTAAGAATTTTCAATAAGAAGCCTAAGTGATGTTTTCCAATGAAAGGATGTACTTTCTCATTTTGGCCTAGTCTCTGATCATTCTTTTAACACTTGCGTTGTCTTTCTGCCAACCATGCAACTTTTTGGTTTTCTGGGTAAAAATCTTCAATTTTGTCAACTTTTTTGACACTTTTTTTGCTTTTCCCCGATGTTTTTGTCACTTTTTTCTGGGTTTTTGAAACTTTTTCAACTTTCTTTTATAAAAAAAAAATCAAATGCTATACATTTGAATAAAACAGCCAAATTTAATGAAAGTAAGGAACTGATCAATTATTTCACTTTTTTTATGGAACTTTCCACGTTATTTTGTATGTGACAATTTGGTTGAAAGAAATCCAAATTTCTGATGTAGAAACTTTTTAAAAATAGGTCAAATTGACCTGAGGACAACAAGAGGGTTAAAAAAAAAAGATCCAGTTGCCAGTGGCGGAATATGAGCCAACAAGATTCAAGATTTCTTTATTGTCATTTCACAGTACACTGTAGCACAAAATTACGAGCAAAGTTCACAGCTTAAAAAATATTGTACAGAAACAATTAAAAAACACTGTGGAAAATCAAGATTTTAGCTACATAAATGAAAATAAATAAATGCTTATAATTTGACTCTGTTTGTGGAGCAGTGTTTTGCATGCCTGTCAGTATGTTCAGTATAAAGTTAAAGTTATCAGGTTTCTCAGCTGTTAAGAGGGTTGTCAGTTTTGCAGCTTTGTGGTTTCCTGTTCAAACTGGCTCTTTCCTTTTAGTAAGAGCAGTGCATTTACATATTGCAACTTTTTTAGCTAGTTGTATAGCAGCCAATACGTCTAACATGAGCTCTTTATGATTCATGAGCTTACCACAAGAGGTAACCATGCCCCTATTTTCCACTGCTAAGCAAACACATGAACAGTTGAAAAAGCATATTGACTATCAGTGTAAATAGTTGCTATTTTACCTTTAGCCAATTTGCTTCTGTTAATGCAACTCAGTCAGCAGCTTGTGCAGGATCAGGTTTTGGTAGCGATTTAGTCATTAGCACTTTTTCACTCGTACCATCTGGGTCTTTTTGCTGGATCCATCAAGAAACATATGAACTGTGCATCAGAGCATAGAATGTCAGTTAGGTCAGGTCGTGGTTAAGATTCTGAGTAATCCATCAGTGTCTATCTGTATTGATGTGGATGGATTTAGTGTTCAATAGTCATGCATAAGGGTTAGGGTTAGGTGCATAGGTGTCTAGATGTTGAGAGATAAGAGATTTAATTTTGCAGTAATGTGACAGCTACTGTATTTAGCACCAAATTGTGGAACAAAATGCCTGTATTGCCATTGATGCTATCACTCCTGCCTCAACACAGGCTGTAGCTGCAACTTGCTGGAGTAATATACAATGGGTCTTTGTTTTCCCCCATAGGTCTGTGTCAAAACTAAAGTCATGACTCCGTCTTTCCAATCCACTGTCTGTGAAAAGGTTTTAGAGTAACCCTGCTGAACGTCCTAACAGCTGTTTTATTTTAACAAAAACATCATCCGCTTCTGATGTCCACACAATTGGATCTTAGGCAGACAGTGGAATATCATATATTAGGGCCAACAATGGGGCAGCTTTTGCAGCATAACTGGAAATCCAGCTTCTGCAAAAATTCCTAAAAATAACATGACGTGCTTACAATGTAGCAATTTTCCGATTCTCATCCAATTGTTTACCCTCGTGAGATAACTTCTTGCCCAAGTACTTCAAAGTTGTCTGCCAAAGCTGCAATGTATTCTTACTGACCTTATGTACAGAAAAGAATGTTAAACATGCCAGGGTGTCGGGTTACAGGCCTGTTCTGATGATGAGACCACCAAGGTGTCATCGACACCCTGTTGGAGCTTCCAATTTGGCAAGGTTAGATGGTTGGAGACTCACAATTCCCTGGAGGGATTCTGGTACAGGGGTATCTTTTTTCATTTTGTAGGTGAACACGGACCAAAACTGGCTCTCCTTGTCTACAGGGATAGAGAAGAAATCATTACTGATATAAATATTTTTATCAGGTTGTATCTGTTGTGGTTTGGGGTTTTTGTTTGGGTTTGCTTTCCCGTTTTAGCCTCCATGTGAATGTCTCCGTGTTTTCCCCGGTCCCGTGTGCTTCATTCTGTCTCATGTCCCCGGTAAGCGTCTGTATGTTCCACTTTCTGTTTTATTTTGAAATCTGTTTTCTGTCTTGTCTCTTTTCCAGAGTCGCTCCCCGTGTCTTCCCGCTCCTGTGATTACCTGATGTCTTCCACCTGATTCCCCACCCTCTCATCACCTGCCTCTTGTTGTCTAATTACCTTGTGTATTTAATGTCTGTGCGCCCCTTGTGCTTCGTCTGATCTTTCTGTCTTGTCAGTGTCCCCAGTCAGCGTGTTCTTGCTCCTCTCTCCGTGTCTCCCTGTGACTGTTCCTGCCTGAGCGCAGCCCCCGTGAGTTTCCCATAAGTTTGATCCTCGTCTGAGTTTCTCCATCCCTGTGTCCGGCTGGATTTTTGTGTTTGGACTCCTGCCTCGCCCTGCGTTTTGTTTGGCTCTCTGTTTGGATCTTTTCCTCCCCCCGTGTCAGTTTGGATTTATGTTTGGACTTTGCCTTTGCTCTTTTGATTGTGAACTGTGTTAATAAACCCCCGTGTGTAACGGCTCATTCCTGCCTCCGTCTCTGCATTTGGGTCCTACCTCTGCCACTCCATCAATCGTTCCTCTTGTTCTTCTGTAAGGAAACAATATATCAGCTTCTCTGTGGTCCTCCCTGTTCATGAATTGCATGTTTGGCATGCATTATTGACTTCAATAATTTGTAATACGCTTTTAAACTGATATTTAAAGAGTTAAAATCCTGAAAATTATTGAAAGTTTGGTAGTTTTGCACAACTTTAAATTAGTTTAAGTGAAAAAATATTGATTCATGATGTTTTTTGTATGCGTACATTTTTGCCACAAAGGTGTCTACAGGGTGCAGAACGCATCAAAAGAGTATAAAGACATTGGATTGGATTGAAAAATGTTACTAAAAAGAAAAGCTACAAGCTGTAACGCAGTTGAGAAAAATTTACTAAATGTCTGAAGACATGTAAGAAATGTAAGAAATATCTTGACCCAAATTTGGTATACAGGAAAATAAACCAACTAATATTCCTCTCATTACTAAATACTCTATACAGAATCTGGGTTTGACTCAAATTCTGTAGAGAAATGTCAACAAAGCTAATTAATGAATTAATTAATTAGGACGAAAACCAGAAACCACGTTTGGATCACATCGGCTTTGTGAACAACCTCCAATCCAAAATAATATCTATAGTTTGTAGAATTGTTGGGTCTTTATAAATTACGGAGTGTGGTAATTGAAACTATAAAAAAAGTTGAATTGCATTGATTCCACTTGGAACAACATATCCTTGGGGTTTGAAGGAGGAGTAATGGGCACCAGACCCCCCTCCTCCCCAGGAGGGCCTGTGAACAGAACCCGATAACCCTAACCTTCCCACAACCTTTTCCTAACCAAGTGGTTTTGTTTGAATTTGCAATCTGTGTTAAAAACGGCATCAAAGCTTAAAATGTAAATGACTGTTGTTATATAGCACTTTTATAGTCTTAATGACTACTCAAAGCGCTTCTTTTGTGTATTCTCTTACTACACAATATCCATTGTACAGGTACTGGTCCATACATTTTTTATCTCCACGCGTAGTAGAGGGGGACAATTTTTCATGATTCCCACGGGGGCAACAGAGTCTGATAACTTGCTTAGTCAACCTAAATGGGAGTGGGATGAGATCCGGTAGTCTTTCTCTCAGGATCTTGTGGGACAGGATTTGTTTTGGGGGGGCAGTCACGTGATCGGGGCACCGGGCTCGGGATGGGATGGGCGCGACAACTGATTCTTGTGTCACCCTCTAACGCGTAGCTCTTGGTAGGAGTTGGATGTGCAGTACAGTGTCCAAATCTGATCCACCAGTACATGTAACTGGTCGACATGCCAGTCCCTTCAAAGCTGTAAATATGACAGATTATATCTGAACATGTCACAAACCTCAACATCTTTCATAGACAGGCCCCATGTATCTGCACTGCATCTCTGCCCTTTTCATCAATAATGGCTGCTGTAGTTGAGAGTACTCTGCAAAAAACAAGCTGGAACCAATGTGTGGATGCAAAAATGGCATTTACAACGGCTTAATGTAGACATAGTCTTACATTGATTGTGGAATTGCAATAAATGAGTCCCATATCTCTCATATTAATCACTGATTTATTTTTATTTTGACACAAATCATATATACCATCTGTTAAATAACAACTTTTACAGCTGATAACACTGTTTAATTACATAAGCTACATAATCAGTGATGTCTGAGGTGGATGACTAAACTATAACATAGAAAGCTAACTGAAAAAGACTTTGGTTTAACCACTGAAATCATGATCGTCGTGTATTATTAACATAATTATTAGACAGACAGCGTTTTACTATTATGTGGATAGCATTCATGTTTTGGACACGTGTAGGCTTATATACATGATCAGGCATTGTTCAGGTCAGTTTGTTCCGCTAGAACCAAACTGACGCAGCCTGATGTCCTGAACCCGTTTCTGGTGTGTTTAAGGCCCTGTATTCTCCTCAGCAGCAGCATGGAGTCCAGTATACCAAGGCTCAAGCAGACATGGGTTCATAGGTGTGGAAGTGGATTCCCTTGGAGCATGTGATCTTCATCACCGCTCCATTCAGACTGGTGTCAATAATCATCCTCATCATTCCCTCCGCTATCAGTGATGGCCTGGAGATAAGCAGAGAGAAATGTGTCATTAGATGAGATTACAGATGGAAAATGCAGACACAGACACACACGCACACACACACACACACTTAACTTCCTCTGACTCACAGTAACGCCTCCCTTCTGCTGCTTGTCTCTAAATTGCACAATTAGAACTGTTAATGAAGGCGCTAGCAGAGCTATTATGTCAGTCCTATTATGTGTAGCACAAGAGCATTTATGTCTGTGCCTAGTTTGACTCCAAATATAGACAAATCAAATCTGGACAGAAAAAAGACACTGAGTGGCTCCGAGGGTTTACTTAGCTTGTTAATTGGAAAGAGCCAAATGGCAAATGCTAGATACGTAACTAGGACAACAGCTGAAAATTAGCCGACTTGCTAACACTGGCGCATTCCCAGAAATGTTGATTAATGTGCAGTTTGTTCAACTTTCTTTCACATGAGCATGTCCACTTACGTATGTACTAGTGAAATAAAAAGCCTTCATTTACAGTATTCTTACAAAACTCACATGTGTGTAGATCCTATACTTGATATATTACACACAGTATATTCTACTTATGTGCTGGCACAACATAACAAAGCACTACATGTAAAATGTGCCATTGATATATAAATAACTTGATCGTTTAAGATATTTCTTAATATTTAATGATGAAATGTAATTTGTTATGATGGACTGGCCATGATATTTGCATGCTGTGTGTGTGTGTGTGTCTGTGTGTTTGTCTGTGTATATTTCTATTTGGTTGTTTTGGTTTTATTATTCATTATAGTGCATGTGCATATAGGGATGGGGATGAAAATATAACTTATTTTGCTGGGGCACAGCCATAAATATTGGGGCATGTGCCCCATTAGAAAGGGTCTGGCGACGCCTATGTCACTTCCGTGTCAACGCAGACACACAACAATAAGCACACAGACACATTCTTTCCTCACCAAACAATATGCCTGACCAAGTTGGAACAAGTCTGTGTGAGTAATGGGAAAGTATGCACACACACACACACACACACACACACACACATACACATACACAGACATATAAATCTACCAAAATAGCTTAGTGAACACGCAATGCATCCTGGTCCATGTATGTTCAGTTGTTCCTCAATCCAAATAGCACACAATGTATTTATTCAATAGACTACATTTATAATCATCTGACTGGACGTCCACATTAAAGGTGGCACATTTTAACTTTTGTTGACTGTAGAAGAAGAAATTGTCATTAAGCCCCACTAGCTTGTATTTTTTTGCTGTGTGATCCAATGAACCAAGGTTCTCTATCTCCAGACGTTGTCATTTGCTCCCAAAGGTACCAAATATGAATGAATGAGTATGTTTCATTCCCATCATCAACACTGTGGCTCTAGACTGGGTAAGCCCCGCCCACTCTGCTTCAGTTCACAATTTTGCGGGAACCAATCACAAACTGGCTTCTCTCTGCAAAAGACTTAACAATGAACGTGTAGTAGAAAATACTAACACTGCATATCTCGCTAGAAATGTCCAGCGAGTTAAACTGATTTGAGTTAGAAGGAGCATTTTGACTGGGTGATAAGTGTGATTTAACTCACTGTAAAATTCCAAATTTGCTCATGCTGCGTTTGAAATCATCCTTGAACTTGACGAACTTGCCCATGTTGTCCTCATGTTCCACTGAGTGCAGTAGAGGGGTGTCGACAAAGGCGGGACACAGGACGTTGATCCGAACACCATACTGGCCCAGAGAGGACGCGTCCTGCAACAACGTGGGGGGGGGGGGTGCTGAGCTGTGAGCTGACTGGAAGACATCCCGTTCTACAAATGTTAAATATGACCTCATACTGTGTGTGTGTCTGTGTCTGTGTCTGTGTATCTGTGTGTGTGTGTGTGTAAGTCTGTATGTGTGTGTGTGGGTGTGTATATGTTTTTATATCCGTGTGTGTATCTGTGTGTGTGTGTGTGTGTGTTTATATCTGTGTGTGTGTGTGTATATGTTTATATCTGTGTGTGTACCTGTGTGTGTGTGTGTGTGTGTGTGTGTGTGTGTGTGTGTGTGTGTGTATGTGTGTGTGTGTGTATATCTGTGTGTGTGTGTCTTACCGCCATAGCTCTAGTGAAGCCGATGACGCCATGCTTGGTGGCGGTGTAGACAGGCTGATGAGGAGAATGCAGGAAGGCTGAAGAAGAGGAAGAAACATGTTACCAGGGGCAACGCCTCGCATGAACAATCAGTGGAACCACTGGAGGGACCCTGGGTCCAGATGGAGTGAGATAAGGCTCGGCCCGACACATACTTAAAATCAAATACAATGAAAAAGAACACTGAGAAAAAACGATTATGTCCTGGCAACTGTACTCTAAATCATATTCATAATTCCTTCTCAAAACATACACTTTCTACCTTTTTAATTCCAAAAATCAAAATACGGAGAAAGAAAAGCGATGAAAAATCATTATGGCAAATTCCTTCATATTAACACAGTATATTATCCCATATTTCTACGGACTTTAATAACAGTGAGGGTTCCAGAGAAAATACACGTTTCAACTTAGATTTTAAAATATTAAAAAGTCAAAATTACACATTTGTTAGAGAAGGTTGTGAGATCGCAGCGTGCTGTCAAGAACACAACGTACACGACTCAAGTTGTGAACTAATTTACAGCTTATTAATATGGTCTGCAGCCACAAACCCAAAGAGTCTGATGATTGGCATCATTTAAAACACACACACACATCAACACACAGACACACACACAGACACACATCAATGTACGCACGGAAATATTCTTTACCAGCAAACAATATGCTTGAATATGTTGGAACAAGTCTGCTGTTGGGAATGGGAAGTACACAGACACACACACAGACACACACACGCACACACACAGACACAGACATCTTGTTATCAAATGACAACAAGATAAGTGAGAAATGACTGCTATGTGACTGTTTCCAGATCTGTGGGATGATAACTTCCTCTGGAATCTGATTACCTAACAGAAAGAAAAGAAACGTTCACAGCTCACCCTACGTGCACCAAAACATTACAATTATTTCATTAAGCAGACACTTTTGCATAAAGTTGACTGTGTAGAAAACTCCCTGCTGGACTGATGAGCATACGTCACTCCTTGGACTCACACATTTGTGCACATGCGCAGCGTCACCATTTCCTTTTGTAGTAGCTGCTCCTAAAGTTGCACGTTACTCGTGTAACTCTTCTGTTGTGTTGCCGTGTGCGTTATTGAGAACGTAAGTGCACAATTTTATGTTCATGCTAGTATAGCATGTATTTTAGTTTGTGTAAGTCAACATGATAGTATCTTTCTTATCATAGTTCAGGATAGCATGCTAATGTCTACCGTAATGCTAAGAACGTGCTGCAGACTGTACCGTTCAGAAACAATAGTTAATACTTATTAATGGATGCATGTTAGTACAGCGTTCTAAATGTGTTAATTATAATCCTGACCTACCTTCATTTATCAAGGTATCGCAAACGCTCAGGTTAAGACAAGGTGAAAAATAATTAATAATAGTAGATATGGCTACAAAACAAGCCCTTTCTTAAACAAGAAACAGTTCCATACAAATGTGATCCAAACGACGGCTTCATGTCAGGGCTTGACCAAGGACCCACATGTGCCGGTCTGATGCACGTCAGTGATATGGTTGGAGACATCTGCCATAGACTAAATATTTCTGTCCACCACAAAGCCACCGCAATAGCTGCTATATGGCTCCTCTATTGAGCCCAATGCATGCTGGGTACGTAGAGATTTCTTTAAGGCTGTAAAAGAAGTATGAATATGGTCAAATATGTTCTATTGTGTTAACATTTAATTGAGTATTGATTCATTAGAATATGTTAATATTGAAGACAAGTGTGTTCAGAATCAGCTGACTCGTTGTCCTCATACATTCTCGTAGTGTCACATGTCCCTGCTGACGCCTGGTGTCCACGGACTTCAGCGGGGCTGCTTTCAACATGTTGTTTCAGTGCTTTGAAACTAGACTGTCATTGGATAAATGGTGCGATTATGTCCCGCCCACGGACGTCTCTGGGGGCTTGGATGATGATCTGCATGATGATTGGACGGTCTGTCTCCTTTTGATTGACAGCGATTGTGTACTATGAAAAGTTGCCGAAGCTATACGAGCTAAGGCTGCGTTCTATTATTATCCGAGTTGGAGTTCCAACTTCAAAGCCAGATGTTGCCTAGCAACACACCCCAACACGATCTCCTAGCTCGGAACTCGGACAACCCTAGCGGACACCGAGCAAGAATTCCGATACGTAATCCAAGATGGCTGCCCCCTGTGTGACTTGTAAGTATTAATTATTCATTGTTTTTGGATGCTGTGGTTGTTTACGTGACAATTTTAATCATTCATATTACTCACTGCCTATTGCTATGGTCTTGTTTGATTGACTTAACACCTAAGATTGATTTATTAACACCTAAGATTGATTTATTAACACCTAAGATTGATTTAATAACACCTAAGATGAATTTATTAACACATAAGATGAATTTATTAACACCTAAGATTGATTTATTAACACCTAAGCCTAAGATTGATTTATTAACACCTAAGATTGATTTATTAACACCTAAGATGAATTTATTAACACCTAAGATTGATTTATTAACACCTAAGATTGATTTATTAACACCTAAGATTGATTTATTAACACCTCGCTGTGTTTACGGTCTTTCCTCTCTGTGTATCTTTTTATTTTTTTATTTGGTCTTTGCGTTCCTATGTCCCAGTGTATTGTTTGTTAAATGTTTTGAATATATATAAAAATTAAAAATATTTGGTCACAAAAATACTGTTATATAATATACATTATTATTATGATATTATTATTATTAATTTATATATTATAATGTGTGTGTATATATATATATATATATATATATATATATTTATAATAAATAAATGGACAATTTTTGTGATGTAAGCCAAAAATGAGCTTCCCCTCTTTGAAAAACCAGACTAAACAAGGACCCTACGCCATAGCCTGACATAGAGGTGACCTCTCAAAACATGGAACTACACGTGGCGCCGACGCACACCACAACTGTGATTGGTCTGCTCGGTATGGGCGTGGTAGCGTTGCATTTCCCCCGACTCATCTCCTGCTTCTTCTTCTCCACAAACAATATGAAATTAGGATAAGCGTTAACATTTCACACATCTGACATCTCTAATACAACCCACAGGGGCCCTGAACAGGTGACGGTGTCAGTTTGGTTAGGGTTAGGCACAATGACCATCCCCTACCCACCTCATATGGAATTAATAATGGGGGGCCACTAGAGGGCGCTGCCTCTATAAAGGTAAATAGGAGAGGTAAGAGGAGGACAGACTCCACACAGTCCCAGCAGTATACTGAGACGTTGTATGTCTGCAGTCTAACCACACACACACACACTACATTATATTTCATTTAGCTGACGCCAAAGCGACTTACAGTTGCTAGATATCAGAGGCCACACGCCTCTGCAGCAACTAGAAGTGTCTTGCTCAGGGACACATTGGTTGATGATCACAGTGGGAATTGAACCCTGTTCTCCCACACCAAAAGGCATGAGACATATCCACTATGCCAGTGGTTCTCAACCGGGGGGGCGCGGACTCTCTCCCGGGGGGGCGCGAGTAGAATACAGGATGGGAGGGGAAAAAATCTAGCGACTTTTACTGGTGTTTTTGGAGACTTTTGTAGTGTTTGTAGACTCGAAAGCACGAATCACTCTGCAGTTAGGCCTACTGTGCTCAACCACTGAGAGCTGCCGTGAGCCCCTCTCCCGTCCAAAAGCACTCAATCAGCAGTAGCCTTGCGCAGCAGGCACAGCCTGCAGTCAGAGCAGAGAGAAGACACACATACGTGTGGCTGCCGCACGTAAATGTGTTATGCCAGTAATCATCTCCGTTACATATCAAACATGGACCAATTAAAATTGAGATATTACTGGCCCTTTGCGTAGCTGACGTCATTACACCAGATACGTTGTAAACGCAATCCCGCATCCCCGCGAAATTCAAAGTCAAAATGACAGCAGCGGTGTCCGCCGATATCACAGCGGGGAGAAACTCCTCTAAACTCGATTTTAATTCAAAAAAGAACTAATAGCAAGATGGAGGTCTACGCCAGCCTTAGATGGACTACCGCAGCAAAAGGGACAAAAACTCGTCCGATCGTTTCAAACTGACTGGTTTGGAAGAAAAGATGTGGCTACGTGGCTGTGCTAACAGTCAGCGGCTGGACCTCTACGGGGTCCTGGGATCTGAACAGTCAGCGGCGGGACCTCTACGGGGTCCTGGGATCTGAACAACCTGCCCGCAGCTTTAACCACGCATATAAAACCGTCAGCTCATATAATACCGGCAACTACAGCTTCGCACATTTTCCACCCTGAAACGGATCCAAACATCCAGTCGGAACCGGACCGGGCAAGCACGTGTTTCAGCCCTCGCCATTCTGTCAATTGAGAGTCAGAGACTATGCAAACTGAAGGCACGTAAAGACGAGTTTTACAACGCTGTGATCGCTGTCTTCACGAGGAAAGAGCGTCGGATGGATTTTATGTACAGATAATCTACCGATTGGTGAGTCAGGAACTATTTTGGGCTTAGTGAAGCCATCTGCCTTCATATTCAGTTGAGCAGTGTGTGTTTTCATTGTTGCTGACTGGGACTAACAAACATAATTGGCCGCTGTGCAATAATTAGAACAAAGATGGTTTCATAACTTACATTCTGATGCTGGACATTAACGTGTGTGTGTGAGAGAGAGAGAGAGAGAGAGAGAAAGAGAGAAAGAGAGAGAGAGAGAGAGAATATATGTCACCCAGAGAATTTGTTTGAAATCTTAACTTTGCGGGAACTGTCATTGCGGTCTTCAAATCAGCGAGTTTTAGAAGTCCTGGTCCAGGTATTAATGGTGTGGTGATCAGGCTTTTGGGTAGCTGCCCCGAGACTCAGGAACAAGTTACCCCCCCTCCCGATATTCGCACTGTTACAGATGTCGCTCTTTTTAGGTACAAACTCAAAACATATCTGTTCAGTCTGGCTTTTAATAAGTAGCAGCGGTGTGACGACTTCATTCTTTTGTTTCTTTTGATTTTACTGTTTTCTATGTTCATTCTTTCTATTGGACGATGTAATTTTTCTCATTCTGTTAAGCACTTTGGACCTTGCCGGTTGCTGTGAAGTGTTATATAAATACATTTAGATTGATTTTGATTGATAGATTGATTGGAAATGTCTTGCTATCGACCGTGCGTGTGTGCCGCGCTTGTGCGTAACGTTTAGCCTACTGTTTTGATTGAGTATTAGCCTAAACAATAAATCCGGTAATCTGGCTTTCATAACTCAGTGCCTAGCATTTTACTGACATCACCGCACGTCACTGATGACACTATGTGGCTTGCATCTCTGTCCTATTTGGTCGATATATTTGACCGCTTGAATGGCCTCAACCTGTCTTTGCAAGGCCGCAAAAACTCACATTTTGCTCCTTGCGGACAAAGTGCACGCCTTCACACAAAAACTAGACCTCTGGCATGGCCGCATCAATCGAGGGAACGTCGACATGTTCCCCAGCCTTGCAGACTTTATCACCGATGCAGGCGCGTCACATGATTTCTCCTCCCTGTTTCAGTCAGCGTCTGAGCACCTGTCAGCAATGAGAAAACAATTTGCGACGTACTTTAAAGAGGATTATCGATCTTTTGCGTGGGTTTGAGATCCGTTTGTGTGCACAGCAAACGAGCTATCAATTGATATGCAGGAACAGCTTATTGAGCTGAAGAGTGACAGTCGACTGAAGGAACTCTTTAGCTCCTGCCCTCTTTCTTTTTCATCGAGGATGATTTGAGGCTATGTTTATCAAAAATTGAGCCAAGAATTGAGGATCTTTGCAAGGCAAAGCAGGCTCAGGTCTCACATTAATATCACCAACCTGCAAGCTTCTTTAAAAAATGCAGATGATGCCAACTTATAGACCAAGTGATAATAACAATAATAAAGCATAAATTAATATCAGAGGTCTGGTGCCAATTCCCAATTATAGCAATAGCCTAGTAATGATAATAGGCCTACTGATGATGATGATGATGATGATAATAATAATAATAATAATAATAATAACAATAATAACAACAATAAAGCATGTAACCTCATATAAATATATAGCAATAGCCTAGTAATGATGATAGGCCTAATACTACTCATAATAATACTAATAATACTACTAATAATGATAATAATAATATCTGCAAGCTCACATTAGAAGTCTGGTACTACTGCCAATTATAAAAATAGCCTAGTAATGATAATAGGCATACCTACCGCTACTGATGATGATAATTAATAATGTGGGCCTAAAAATAATAGCCTATCTATCTATCTATCTATCTATCTATCTATCTATCTATCTATCTATCTATCTATCTATCTATCTATCTATCTATCTATCGTGGTGCAATGAACCAGCTTTGGGGGGGCCCAGCTTGCAAAAGGTTGAGAACCCCTGCACTATGCCATCACCACCACAGAAGACTGAAGAACTAACAGCCTTTTGATTGCTTGAATTAAGAACATGTCACGTTCTAATGAGGAGAGAAATGACTGCTACTGCATAATAATAACTGCTTCTCCGTGGTCTTTGCTTCATGATAGGATTCAAGAGCTAGTGTTGTAGGGGACAGTAGTTTCACTTATAGCCTGCAAACCTGCCATGGTGTTGCATGCTTTTTGTCTTGTGTTCCCCACATACACACACAAACACACTAGAGGAAGACAGTTATGGTTTTCATGCTTCCACAGATCCATGTTGTCATGAATGAATCCCTAGAGGACAGACTGAGAGAAGACAGAGCAGGCCTTTCTACTCTACTGTGAGAAACAATCTAGGGAAGGCGTCCCCAAATTTAAAATTCAGTGCAAAGAATTTGAGACACTTTGAGATGACAAACTACTAATTATGCAGCCCTCCTAACACCTAAACCCACGTAGATCTACAGCAGCTTCCTGTACATATGGAAATATAATGTAATGTAAATATATAATACAGTGAGATTGTGAGAAAGCTGTAACAATGTGAGACGTTGTGTAATGGTTTTTCTGTAGCATTGGACTGCTCGTGTCTTTATCACTTAGGTGTTCATGTTATAGTTGATGTTGTACCACGTATTGTTCATTTCCTTTTATTCATTAGTTGTCTGCTTTGGCAATATAAGCAATGTCTTGTCATGCCAATAAAGTTATTAAAAGAAACTGAGAGAGGGAGAGAGAGAAAGATAGAGACTGAGAAAGAGAGAGAGGGAGAGAGAGAAGAGAGAAGGTGAGAGAGAACGACAGAGATAGGGTGGGAGAGAGAGGGGGAGAGAGAAAGACAGAGAGGGAGAGAGGGCGAGAAAGACAGAGACTGAGACTGAGAGAGAGGGAGAGATAGAGAGAAAAAGAGCGATAGGGAAAGAGAGAAAGACAGAGACCGAGACTGAGAGAGGGTGAGAGTAGGGGACAGAGAGAGAAGAAGAGAGAGAGAGGGGGAGAGAAAGTCAGAGACCGAGAGAGAGAGAGAGAGAGACAGAGAGAGAGAGAGACAGAGAGAGAGAGAGAGAGAGAGAGGGGGAGAGAGAGAGAAAGACAGAGGCCGAGAGAGAGAGAGAAAGACAGAGGCCGAGAGAGAGAGAGAGACAGAGAGAGAGAGAGAGACAGAGAGAGAGAGAGAGGGAGAGAGAGAGAGAAAGACAGAGGCCGAGACCAAGAGAGAGAGGGTGAGAGTGAGAGGTGGAGAGAGAGAGGGGGAGGGAAAGACAGAGAGAGAGAGAGAGAGAGAGAGAGAGAGGGGTGAGAGAAAGGAGGGATAGAGAGAGAGAGTGAGAGAGGATAAAGGGGGAGAGAGAGAGAAAGACGGGGGGGGGGTTGAGATTGACTGTGTTTGAGTGTGTATGTGCGTGAGTGACTGTGAGTCTGTGTATGTGTGAGATTGAGTGAGTGAGTGAGTGTGAGTGTGTGTGTGTGTGTGTGTGTGTTTGTGCGTGTGTGCGTCTGGATGTGTGAGCTCTTTGCTTTCATTCCAGTAAAGTTAAGTTCTCTTTCTGAAACCCAAACTAACACCATGATGATACCATATGGTCTGGTGCTAAATTTGTATTGTATCATGAAATATCCTTTCAAAATGTTATATTTATCAATAATATCTTCTTCAGTATATTTAAGGAAACAGATTATACACAAAGTAGATTTTATGAGTTCCTCAGCAAATAGGAAAAAGTATGAGCAAGTATGAGGAGCTGTGAGTTAGCAGTAAGCTAGCAGATACGTAGCAAGAGCTGCTAATTGCAAAACACTCCTCAATCTCAAGACAAACTATTGGTGGTCAAGATGCATTGTGGGTAACGCAGGTGACAGCCAGGAATACGTGGACTACAAAGAAGATGTCTGGTCCTGCTGCATCATTTGGCATACTGTCCATTACGAGTCAATGTTATAAGAGTGCAGTGATGAAGGTGGAGTTCTCATTTCAGTCAATTCCTTCAACATTTTTTTTCTGAATATTCACTTGCACAAAATAATTGAAATATAATGATGATGTTTTTTAAATCATATCACTTACTTTGTATGTGTGTTTAGTTAATGCTGTGTTGAATATTCTGTGTAGCCTACACATACTAAATAATTCATATGTCACCCTCACGGAGCCTTGTACACTAATATCTCTTTCTGTGGTTTCCACTCCCAAGACACCTTGTCCATGGAGATGGACACACATTTAACTAAATAATAATATAAATTATATTATAAAAATAAATTAGCCCTACATTGGTTATATCCACTATCGTATAGCATAGTAAATGCTGTGCCTTTACTGTTGTCACACTGTTACTGGGTAGGATTCGTTGAAACCTGTCCTCCTGCAACACTGCCATGCTTTAGATGCAGAAAACAATCCAAAAGGTTATGTGACTGAATTTTATATTTTGATAAATGTCATCTCTTAGTTTGTTGATTTGCCTTATTTATAGGTGTCTCCATGCAGTTCTTCAGTGTGAATATCAGTTTAAAAGGCATTGATCACACCTTCATTATAAACTAAACTGTGTGTGTGTGTGTGTGTGTTACCTGCCATAGAGGATACATTGATAATGGTGCCTCCTTCCTTGCCGTGCTCTTTACTCATGTGTTCCAGTGCTAAGTAGGTCCCTTTAATCACAGAGGTCTGGAAAGAAAAAGAGCCAACATGGTCACAGTGGAAATCTGGCAAGGAAGTAAAACTGCAAGTCAAGACGTGAAACTACTGATAAGCAATGATATTTTTAATTGTGTGAGTTCTATGTAACGTATGTGAAAACCTAACCGATACTGTACATGCTGTTTTGTGAGTGATGCACTAGTAATGCACTACTACTTGCTGTGTCATAATGGAATAAAAGTATAAGCAAAGTTTTACAAGAAAATTATTGAAAATGTCATGATTAGGGAACAATGGATGGAAAAATGGGTTTCCTCAGGAGGGGGGCTGGCGTCTCCCTTAGGGATAGGGTGAGAAGCTTGGTCAGGACATCCAGCTGGGAGGAGGCCTCTGGGCAGACCCAGGACTAGGTGGAGGTATTATATCTCCACCCTGGCCTGGGAACGCCGCGGGATCCCCCAGTCGGAGCTGGTTAATGTGGCTCGGGTAAGGGAAGTTTGGGGGCCCCTGCTAGAGCTGCTGCCCCCCGTTCCACATTAAGCATTACACATTATCAGCAGAACAACCTGTCCCACAGTGTTACTAAAGGTGGATAATAAGTTCATATCAGATATCACCAACTACATGCTATTTATATTTATACTATTCAAACAAATGAGTTACATTACATTTCCCCAATGCGCTCAGTAAATACAAGCTTTCTTCCTCGTCATGACGATGTAATGTAACTGTAATGGCAAGGAGAGCTCCTAAAAGGGTGAAAGTGGTGACTGTTACTAACCATGATTGCCACAGCCTATTGCACCCACCTACGCTTTTTTTTCTAATACCAACCCATGCCCAAATGTGCAACAGGTGAGCCAAGGAAGCTATACGATCACTCCCGACACATTTGGCAGGGAGCACCTGATCTGGCTGTGCTGCTTGTTACCATAGCACCTGGGAGATGGTGGACAAAAACTTGTTGGTAACACAGGTTGGTAGTAAGAGGGCTGCCACAACTTGGGAAAATCAAAAAGAGACAGCTTGCAAAGTACTGTGCCATATCTGCTATTATTGGCAGCTGCCACATATGGTGGAGATGTTGCTACTTATACCCTTAAAACCTGAGTATTGTGCTTATTAAGGGAAATTGTGAAGACCTGCTGCATGCCACTGGTTCATGAGTTTGCGTATGTATTGTTCTGCATCTGTAATATTTGTGTCCCTGTACCATTTTTCTTCATATGGACATACATAAATGGTTAAAATGTGTCTTGTTGTTGTTTAAGGGTGTTGTGTCTGTTGATGGTAAAAAAAAACTGACTTGAAAGTCTTCATCTTTTCATCTTACCAGGTTGACTTGTATGGTCTTCTCCCAGTTCTTTTCATTGTTGATGCCGGCGTTGTTAATAACAATGTCCAGACGACCAAACTGGTCTACCGTGCTCTGGAATGCATCTATTCCAAAGAAACAAAAAGCTTCAGTTAATGACGGAAAACATTGACACAGAATTGTACAAGACCTGAAAAGCATGGCTTTCATGGCTTGGCACAACACTGTCCTGGTTTCGATCTTACCTCCCCAACAGACAAGAGTTTATCAACAACTGCACCTCCTCCACTGCTCTTCTTGCAGGTTCGGTGCTTGGTCCTCTCCTATTGATCCTCTACATCCTGCCGCTCGTAAATAAACAAAAACATGATCTCCACTTCATCCACTAGGCCGATGAGGTCCAGATCTATATTTACACCAAATTCATCACCACGGTTACCTTCAGACCAACTGCCTCACTATGCATTCATTAAACCTGGATGCAAACTAACTTCCTCCAACTCAATTACAATTAAAGTTGCAAGCTCTTGCAAGCTGTCCCTAATGAAAAATGAACCCTCTGCTGAATGCAATGTTGCATACACAAGATTGTACAACAAAAGGATCGTTAGTTATAACAGTTTTGCACGCATATTTATGAAACCATTAAATCATAAAATCTTTCACCCAGCCTGATGTGTGTACAACCTTTGGTGACTTTTTGAGTATGTTTAGGCCCTCAAAAAGGCGATTAATTGCACATAATAATAATTCCCTCAGTTTTAATTGGGTTACGGTTGTTGGTGCTCGGGCCCTAAGAAATCTGACATGATTATCAGTGGCCCAAATCCATCACAAAAACCCAACCATAACTTTACACCCTCTGTCAACAACTCCACCCTGTCTCCATCCCCGTACATCTTTGGTAGTCATTTTGGACAGCAACATGACTACATCACATCAACCAAATCACGAGAATGGCCTTCTTCCACATCAAAAACTCTGGCCATCACTCTGCAGGATCTCTGATCCATGCCTTCATTTCATCAAGAATCGACTACTTCAACAGCATCCTCTATGATTTATCTGCAAAAGCCTTAAATAAACTTTAATACATCTAAAACTGGCTCCCTGCTCTCCAGCACATTCAGTTTAAGCCCACAAAGCCCTCCATACCCAGGCTCTACCTGCCTCACAGACCGGCTCCACCGACACAATCCCCCCTGAAACATCCGAATCAGGACCAAGCACCGAGCCTGGGGTGACAGAGCTTTCACCATCACAGCCCCCTCTGGAACTCCCTACTCATAACCTGGACACATTGAAATCACTCATCAAAACTCACCTCTTCAGATTAGCCTTCCACCTACAGTAGTCTTACATATTATCTACTGATAGTTGCTGGTTTCATTGTTTCACTTTTAATATCCTGGTTTTTATGTGTTGGTTTAATTGCTTTGCTTGTTTTTAATATGCGTAATGTACTGGTTTTAGTGTAAAGAGTGCTATGAAAAACCCTATATAAATAAAAAGTAGCAGTAGCTCAGTCTGTTAAGACTTGGTTTGGGAACCAGGGGGTTGCTGGTTCAATCCCATTAAGCAAGGGGCAGCCCCCTCACCTTGACATCTCTTCATTAGTGCATGTATCCAAGTGCTGGCTGTATTTGTGGATATCGGGCCTATGTGTAATGTGTGTTTCAAGTGAATAAAAAAATGAAAGTGAGACTTTCCCTTCACGAGATGAATACATTTAGTCTTATTTCTCCTCACCAGGGGCTTCTCTCAGTAATCACAGTAATACCGTGGTCACAGCACAGACTCCATGTAAATAAACATGTTAGCATCGTAAAAAATACACTTCCTTCAAAGTGGACAGGAACAAAATAAAACTATGAAAAGCCGTTTTGGGTGGTCTTCCCACATTTCCAACAATCATAGCTCTAGTTTTGGTTGAAATAAACAAAAAAATTACTGATTTACATGTGAAACTATGGTCTTAAAGAGGTTTTAAAAAGGTCTGTCTCTGTAGGGATCCTTTACATATTGTTTCTTACACTTAGAACTCAGAACTTTTAGTGGACCAAATTGCCAATGCACAATGTTATAATGCAGGCCGATCTGTTCCTTAATACTGGACACATCAGGGCAGTACAGCCCGATCCGGCAGGGGAGAGTTCTAGCCCGACCAGACTCCTCTCTTCACCCTGTCTCTCTTAGTTAAGGACTTCCTTTGACAACAGAGTCTGATAACTTGCTTTGACAACACAAACGGGAGCGGGACGGGATCCGGTAGTCTTTCTCTCGGGATCTCGTGGGACAGGATTTGTGTTGGGGGGCAGTCACGTGATCAGGACACGCCAGAAGTATTTTGGTGGGCTTAGGATGGAAGCAAAAATTGATTCCTGTGTCACCCCCTACCTGTAACACCTTGCAGTGCCTTGCTATGCCATGAACTACTACAACTACTATTTCTATTCACTGTTCCCTTATCTTTTACGGTGATTGTTATTGGCAATATTCATCACACCCACATCCGGCCCCGACACCGCCTACCAAGAGCCTGGGTCTGGTCTAGACCTGCTCTATCTGTAAATTATAGGGTGGTCTAGACCTTCTCCAAGATGGGACAGACATTGTCCAAGATGGCATGTAGTTTGGACCTCTCTGACACACAGTGTTGCAGGCGCACACACTGTGGTCTGCCAGTCAGGAAGTCAACAATCCAGTACACAAGGGGGGGGTCCACCTGTATCGCTGTCAGCTTCTCACCCAGATGGTGTTGAAAGCACTGGAGAAGTCAAAAGCAGGAAGATGATGCTGTCCTCAACTCCTAGTCGGGGCTGGTAGGCAAACTGGAGGGGGTCCAGGAGAGGTCTGACCATGGGCCCCAGCTGTTCCAGAACCATTCTCTCCTAGGTCTACATAATGTGGGAGGTGAGTGCCACGGGTCTGTAGTCCTTGGAATCATTGGGACGTGGCGTCTTTGGCAAAGGAACGTGGCAAGATGTCTTCCACAGCACGGGGACCCCTTGGAGACTCAGGCTCAGGTTGAAGACATGGAGAAGGACTCCACATACCTGGGGGGCACAGGCTTTGAGCACCCCAGGACGGACACCATCAGGGCCTGCAGCCTTGTTAGAGTGGAGTCTGGTCAGCTGTCTTCTCAACTGGTCCGCAGCGAGGCACACAGAGGTCACAGGTGGGGTAGGGGGAGGAGGAGTTAACCTGAGAGCCAGAGGAGGAGGGAGTAGGGATCTGCCAGGAGGAGGGCGAAGGACAGTGAGGGGGGAGGGTGGAGTAGTGGGGTTGGAGGTGAGTTAGTGGGGGGATGGGCAGAAGCCATAGCATCAAATCTGTTAAAGAACAGATTAAGTTGGTTGGCCCTGTCCAAGCTGCCTTCAACTCCTCTGCTGCCAGTCGGTCTGAAGCCAGGCATGGTCCTTCAGTCCACTGAGAGATGTAGTCCACTGAGACATGTAGTCCACTGAGAGATGTAGTTCACTGAGAGATGTAGTCCATTGAGGGATGTAGTTCACTGAGAGATGTAGTCCACTGAGAGATGTAGTTCACATAGAGATGCAGTCCATTGAGAGATGTAGTCCACTGAGAGATGTAGTTGACATAGAGATGTAGTCCATTGAGAGATGTAGTCTACTGATAGATGTAGTCCACTGAAAGATGTAGTCTACTGAGAGATGTAGTCTACTGAGAGATGTAGTTCACTGAGAGATGTAGTCTAGTGAGCGCTTTCACACTAAACTAAGTGGTCATACTACAAACCTACAGCTAACTGAGCCTTTCTTCAGGTGAAAAATTTGATTTTAAATTGAGGAACATCATATTTGTAATCCATGGCTCAATTGAAACGGGATCAAAAAATAATTTGCCTTTCCCCGTTCACTCTTGGTCATATTTATTCTGAATTAAGGTCCCATGAGGTGGGCGGGACTTCGGCTATGCAGAGGAGAAATCAGTCTACACAAATCATCTGAGAAGTGTTTGATGGTAATATATTTGTGCTTTAGAAAATAATCACTTCGAAAGCATTATGAAGTAAGCTGTATTTCCCTCTCCCAACTGACTGATTCACGTAGCTAAAAAACATGAGTTCTGCTGGTGTACAGCTGGACTTGAGTATGTGATGTTAGCTGAATATGACGTGTAAAGCCCATTTCTAGAACTTAAGGTAATTGTTATGCATAAGTTGTATCTGAATTCTCATGAGACATACCCATGTTGACTGGCTTGGTTTCAATTTCCAAAAAGAGGTCTCTTCTGATCAGATAACCAAGGCCCAACCCTGGTCAGTGGTTTGAAAGAGGTAGGCTATAAGTGGGTTAAATAAACAGACACCTAAGGTAGTAAAACCTGCTAAAACGGCTTTCTACACTTAGAGACACACACACACACACACACACACACACACACACACACACACACACACACACACACACACACTGTGTGTCCACATCAGTACTATCACACAGTCAGGAGCAACAGCAAACAGCATTCCACAGCCGTTAGCCTGCAGGGATTTACTTTTTCAATGTCAGACAATGAAACCCTGTTCCTCTCTCACTCAGACACAAATTCAATCACACACTGTATTCGCTTCATGTCTTTTTCACCCAAACACACACACCCACACACACAGCACTGACACATCTGCAGGAGAGAAGAAGGTAAGTGTGCCAAACTGAAACCGACTACAGTAAAAATAAATGACCATGTGACTCCAAGGCAAGACTCGACTGGTTGAGGCTCAGCTGGACCACACGTGCAACCAGTCGCTGAAATCCACCTGAGTGGCAACAACAACTCTCCCCCAACAAGGATTTTGTTGAAGTCACTTCCTCATTCAGCATGAGTAGATGTAAATGAGTAGGCAAAGTACATATACTGTAAATATACTGTATTCTGCGTGGCTTTACGTTGCGCAACAGCTGCAATGTGTTTGACGTTTTCATGTGATGTCACTCAACAATGACTGCGTGTTGTGAAGGCCTCGTGGTCAGTCGTACAGACAGTATTACCTCTCAGCGCGTCTCCGTTGGACACGTCACATGGGATAAAGTTGCAGTTGCCCTCTCCAAACTCGGCGTCCAGCTGGGCCTTGCTCTCTTCACCACACGTCTTGTTCAGGTCGACCACGGCCACCTGAGGGATCAAACTCTGTTTGTCAGGTGGACTCTTTAAGGTCTCTCACACACACACACGCACACAGAAACACACACATGCACACCCATGCACACATACACAGCAGAGGTAGAGAATCCTTTTGTCCAGAACATGGTACTATAAGGATCTAAGGAGATACTGCTTTGGTTACAGTGTACTGCAGTTGTGTGTAGTAGTGTATAGTAGTGGCTCAGCTCACAGCTCAGTCAGTAGCACACTGCTCACATAAGGAACTCAAATACAAGACTAATGACATGTGCACTCTGCCGCAAATAGCCTAGTGTCATAGGGTGTGAAGGAAGTTCTCAGAAACTACTTTATCTCTTTCAAAAGCCTTTTTGCTCGTCCTTTCTTGTCTTCAGAATGCAAGTCTCCCTCACTGTATAACTGCAAGTTTACCAAACAATCCCAACAATGTCTCATCACAAAACATTAAAACAGTTATAATATTCTTCATGCAAGACAAGTTTACACTGGCCCGGTTTCAACGTACTGACCTAAAAACCTTAAAAAAATAAATAAAAAGCAACACAGCAGTGCAGTGAGAATGAAAGATGAATATAACAAATGTGCAGTAAAGACAATATGTTTCACACAACTGTCCATAAACAGCTTTAAAGTGGCTAGCTGTGTTGGGTAGTTGAGTCCTCAGCAGACAGGTAACAGCTGGACAGCAGGCCCCAGGTGGGGCAGCTGGACCTGGACTCACCTTGGCGGCGCTCTGCAGCAGGGAGTGGACCACCGCTCTGCCGATGCCCTGAGCCCCCCCGGTCACCAGAGCCACCTTCCCATTCAGAGACATGACGTCTTCCTCCTTCTATCTCTCGCTCTTTACCTTCCCTTTGCTTTTCTCTCTCTTCTTTCTGTGTCTGACTGACGTTTCTTCTCTGTAGAAGGCTTTCTTACCCTCGTGTGTTTTCTTTCTTATAGCTGTGCTGTTTTCCTTCCCTTTTTCCCTCCCTCCCTTTCTCTCTCTCTCTCTCTCTCTCGCTCAGCTTATCAGTCTATACAAACAGTGCACTGTGTGTCAGAGAGAGAGAGAGAGGGAGGCTAAGTAAACTCTGGAGGATAATAATTACAGGTTTTATTCAGCCTGTTGTACCTACCCTGCTGCTGCTGCCTTCACACCTCCTCCTCCGCTTTCTACACACTTTCGCTCCCGTCTTCCTCCTGTTTCATATATTCATCTGAGCTCCTTACTGTTTGTAGAAGAATTTGTTTCTCAGCATTGAAAATGAAACTTGGCTAACACGTTTTTAAAAAGCTGTCAGTTTCGCAAACTCCTGTGTGTTCAGTGACACATGTAAATGTGCATGTGCTGTATTTATATAGCGCTTTTCCAGTCTTAACGACTACTCAAAGTGCTTTTACATCATACAGGATACATTCACCATTCACACACATTCACACACATTCACACACTGTGGCAGAGGCTGCCGTACAAGGTGCCACCTGCTCATCAGATAAACATGCACACACATTCATACACTGTGGCAGAGGCTGCCGTACAAGGTGCCACCTGCTCATCAGATAAACATGCACACACATTCACACTCCGATGACACAGCATCGGGGGCAACTCGGGGTTCAGTGTCTTGCCCAAGGACACTTCGACATGGGACTGCAGGGCCAGGGATTGAACCACCAACCTTCCAATTGGCAGGCAACCGCTCTACCGCTGAGCCACAGCCGCCCATTGCACCCAGGCCCAGGTCTCTGCATGTTGACTTCATGTCCAAACGAATAGCAGCCTTCTGAGATACTGGTTTGGTAAAGGTCTGCATAGTGAGCTTTCCTAATAATAACAATAATAACTAGAAAATTCCGCAGAAATTTTATCAGTGTGCCTGCTATTGGGGCACATCCGAATAGCAATAAAACTATAATAAAAAATAATAAAAGTGTTAAGTGTCTTAACCCTTCAGATATATAACTTTTTAAAAACTATTTAAGACCTTTCTGTTTCCCCGAAACAGCTATGAAGTAGCTAGCGCTGACCCAACAAGACTCCATGTAAAAAACAGTCCTTTTAGACTCCATAGTTACATGTCTGCGACCGGCACAATATTTCCTACATTTTGACCAAAAATGATGTCTGAAGACTGAAAACTGGAGGAGAGAGAGCAATTTGTTTGGGGAAAAAACATCGTCCTGCAGCCCCTCCCTCTGTCCTCTCAGTATCAGAACCTGTTGCTATGGTGATTTCCTCAGAGTACCAGCAAGATTCTTTCTTTCAATGTTTTCTGTCTGCAGTTGGTGGGCCTAGCGCGAAAAGTTTTAGTCCGATATACTCCATAGTTACATGTCTGCGACCGGCACAAGATTTCTTACATTTTGACCAACTATGATGTCTAAAGAGGTAAAACTGGAGGAGAGAGAGACATTTGTTTGGGGAAAAAAAACACTGAATCGTACTCCAGCTGCATGGTTTTTTCATAGATTCAATCGACAGTTGGTAGTTCACAGCCAACAATTTAAGTCCGATAGACTCCATAGTTACATGTCTGCGACCGGAACAAGATTTCCTACATTTTGACCAATAATGAAGTCTGAAGACTGAAAACTGGAGGAGAGAGAGCAATTTGTTTGAGAAACTTCCAGAGATCCATACTCCAGCCCCCCACTCTGTCCTCCACTCTAACTCTGAACATTCCACCACATACACACACATTGGAAAATCTGAGACGGTCTGAAAACGGGACGATACGTAAACTGTGATTTGGGAGAAACCGTGCTTGATATCTGAACGCCCATTCAGCCCAATAAACGCCAAAGTCTTGTATTCGGTTTAAACTTTTAATCATGTTTCTACGTTAAAGTATGACGATACAGCACGGTCCCAAAGAGGGGGCGTTTTGAGCGATGTTGAGCGATTTCCCGAACATTTCCCATTCAAGTCAATGAGAAAATTTTACCATATTTTTGCCTATTTCGGTAAAACCGCGCGGCAAATCTCTTAGAAAAGTCATAGCACACCATTCCCGATCATTACCCACATTTCGGTGTAATGTGGTGCGCGTGTTGGCAACGCTTTGGGACTAGTAGCGGGACAAAATTTGGCGGAAGATGAAGAATAACTAGAAAATTCCGCAGAAATTTTATCAGTGTGCCTGCTACTGGGTGCACATCCACATACACACACATTGGAAAAATCAGTTAGGAGTCAGTTGGTCACCACGGACTCCAGGGAACAGTGTAATGATAGGTGTGTGTGTGAGTGTGTGTGTGAGTGTTTGTGAGAGTGTGTGTGTGTGTGTGTGTGTGTGTGAGAGTGTGTGTGTGTGTGTGTGTGTGTGTGTCAGAAGTTGTTACAATGGTTATTTCCTCAGAGAAGGATCTAAATATTCGTTTTCAATGTGTTCTATTGGCAGTTGGTTCCCCTAGCGTGAACACATTAAGTCTGATGGACCCCATAGTTACATGTCTGCGACCGGCACACGATTTCCTACATTTTGACCAAAAATGATGTCTGAAGACTGAAAACTGGAGGAGAGAGAGCAATTTGTTTGGGAAAAACATCATTCTCCAGCCCCTCCCTCTGCCCTCTTAGTATTAGAACCTGTTGCTATGGTGATCCACTCAGAGAGGGAGACAGATTTTTTCCCCAATGAATTATATCTGCAGTTGGTGAGCCTAGCGCGAAAAGTATTAGTCCTATAGACTCCATAGTTACATGTCTGCGACCGGCACAAGATTCCCTACATTTTGACCAACCATGAAGTCTAAAGAGGTAAAACTGGAGGATAGAGAGACATTTGTTTGGGGAAAAAATCTGAGGATCGTACTCCAGCGGTATGGTTTTTTCATAGTTTGTATCGACAGTTGGTAGATCACAGCCAACAGTTTAAGTCAGATAGACTCCATAGTTACATGTCTGCGACCGGCACAAGATTTTCTACATTTTGACCAATAATGAAGTCTGAAGACTGAAAACTGGAGGAGAGAGAGCAATTTGTTTGGGAAACTTCCAGCGATCCGTACCGCAGCCCCCCACTCTGTCCTCCACTTTAGCTCTGAACATTCCGCCACATACACACACATTGGAAAATCTGAGACGGTCTGAAAACGGGACCATACGGAGAAACCGTGCTTGATATCTGAACGCCTATTCAGCCCAATAAACGCCAAAGTCTTGTCTTCGGTTTAAACTTTTAATCATGTTTCTACGTTAAAGTATGGCGATACAGCACGGTCCCAAAGATGTGGCGTTTTGAGCGATGTTGAGCGATTTCCCAATCATTTCCCATTCATGTCTATGGGACATTTTTTGCCGTATTTTTGCCGATTTCGGGAAAACCGCGTGGCAAATCTCTTAGAAAAGTCATAGCACACCATTCCCGATCATTACCACATTTCACATGTCATGTGTTTGCGCGTGTTGGCAACGCTTTGGGACTAGTAGCGGGACGAAAAACAGGCGGAATAATAATAATAAGTATGGGCAATAATAGTCATTGTGCCGATTGCACATCGCCACACTGAATAAGTATGGGCAATAATAGTCATTGTGCCGATTGCACATCGGCACACTGAATAATACATTTGAAAAGAATTCTGCTACAGTTGGAATGGTCGACAGCCTTGAATACCTCGGACTCACACTAGACAACAGACTCACACTCCACCAGCACACAAAGGACATTTTCAAAAGTAGCCATTGAGCCATCTGTACACTCCTCCTACTGCTGTATCAGAGTATAGTCTAGTCCATCCTGCTGTTTATTAAGCTTGCTTTCTGTCACAATAACAAATTTTGCTGGACGATAAATTGTCCCAGATATTATCACGATAATATTGCGAGACGATTTCTGTTTAACACTGGAACTGGAAGACATTTTAAATCTGCCATGGCGAGGAAATGTTGGTACCAAAGTGAGTGTGTGTGTGTGTGTACTGTGGCTGCTGTGGACATGTTGGACTGTCTTCACCGTCCAAATGACTTCACCGTCCAACTGTCTCCACTGTCTCCACCGGCAGTGGAGTGTATACTTATGCCCCTGTATTTTAACATAGGGGGGTGTATACTTATGCCCCCTGTATTTTAACATAGGGGGGTGTATACTTATGCCCCCTGTATTTTAACATAGGGGGGGTGTATACTAATGCTCCCTGTATTTTAACATAGGGGGGTGTATACTTATGCCCCCTGTATTTTAACATAGGGGGGTGTATACTTATGTCCCCTGTATTTTAACATAGGGGTTGTATACTTATGCCCCTGTATTTTAACATAGGGGGTTGTATACTTATGCCCCCTGTATTTTAACATAGGGGGGGTGTATACTAATGCCCCCTGTATTTTAACATAGGGGGGTGTATACTTATGCCCCCCTGTATTTTAACATAGGGGGTGTATACTTATGCCCCTGTATTTTAAGGAAGAACATTTATATATTTACAATACATTGTTCATTCACAAAGAAAATTGATGTCCTTAAAGGTTGGATTTTCCTATTTTTTTTAATTAAGGCATTAAGATCAATTTCCAAAAGATGTTTTTTTTAATCCTCTTTTTAAGCATGGGGGTGTACACTTATGCAAGCCAATGTATGTACAGGGTGACTTCATGGCCGGACTGAAATCCGCGTAACAGTTTATTACCTGTGTGTTTGTTTTTAACTTTGGTTTGTAGTTCTTACATAGTAACCAGTAGATTTCTGGTGAATGTGGGGTTTGTAGTACTTACATAGTAACCAGTAGATTTCTGGTGAACGTGGGGTTTGTAGTTCTTACATAGTAACCAGTAGGTTTCTGGTGAATGTGGGGTTTGTAGTACTTACATAGTAACCAGTAGATTTCTGGTAAACCTGGGAACCAGACATGGTGCTTGGTTTAAATGCGACTCCCGTTGCGTCTCTGCCGTCAGAGATATATATATATTTTTTTTTAACTGTCAGCTGGTGTCCGCTCCACACACACACAGCGGAGCAGGTAGCCTGTAGTGTGTACCTAACTGGGAAAGGCCCAGTGTGCAGATAAACTAATGCTACACTCATTACTGTAAGTACACCAAAACCTTCATGAGTAAAAGACGGTACTTATCAATGCGTAGGCCTACTTACCTGTTCAACAGGCAGAAACATGCAGACAGCGATATTTCAATGCGCGTCTCTCATTGCCGCCCTGTTACACAACCACCGCATGCTGCTATGCAGCACAAACCTTTTGTTAGTTTTGTAGCATGAATCTTGAAATTTCTTCTTGTAAACTCAGCTGCTGCCTCTAAATCCACATGGCTACTTAATATGCACATGAATGACGTCATCGGCAAGTTCTTCAGCCTTGTACACTTCACTCAGAACTTTAATATCAGGAATTATATGAATTCATAGAAAATGGCTCAAAGAAAGGCACTGAGCTTTATCTGTCCCCCTCATACATATTTTGAAAAATACTGCTTAGATTTGTCTAAATTGACAATATCAGAGCATGCTGAAATATAATATCATATCATATAATAATTATATCAGAGCATTCTGAAATCATCTGTTTGTCTGAAAACACCTTCAGAGTCCAGAGGGTTAAAGGGAAAAGTCTGTTTCTATAGTCTATAATATAATATATAATAAAGTCTATAATAAAGTCTATGAGAAACTATTTTTCACTTGATTTATTACCTCAGTAAACATTTTAATAATGATTTCATGGTCTCAATCGGTAGTTTCAAGTCTTCTTCTATACATTATGATGTTCTCACCAAGCGCAAGCACTAGGCCCCAGAGGCAAGGAAAAACTTCCTTTAAGAGGCAGAAACCTCGAGCAGAACCATGGCTCAGGGTGGGGGGGGCATCTGCCTCAACTGGTTGGAGAGAGAGAGAGAGAGAGAGAGAGAGAGAGAGAGAGAGAGAGAGAGAGAGAGAGAGAGAGAGAGAGAGAGAGAGAGAGAGAGAGAGAGAGAGAGAGAGAGAGAGAGAGAGAGAGAGAATAGCAGAGGGTGTCAAGCAGGAACATAGAGGCAGCAGGTGACTCCGACCACAGCTCCAGATCCAGAAACACCTGCAGAGGAGAGGGAGCGAGAGAGCACAAGACTCTGGGAAAGGGAAGAAGTCGAGTTAGTAACATGCATTAATGGAATGAGGTTGCAACAAATAGAGAGAAGGAGGAAGAGAGAGGTGCTCAGTGCATCATGGGAAGTTCCCCAGCAGTCTAGGCCTATAGCAGCATAACTAAGGGATGGTTCAGGACTCTCCTGAGCCAGCCCTAACTATAAGCTTTATCAAAGAGGAAAGTCTTAAGCCTACTCTTAAATGTGGAGACGGTGTCTGCCTCCTGAACCCAAACTGGAACTTGGTTCCACAGGAGAGGAGCCTGATAGCTGAACACTCTGGCTCCCGTTCTACTTTTAGAGACTCTAGGAACCACAAGTAACCCTGCATTCTGGGAGCGCAGTGCTCTGGTGGGGTAGTAAGGTACTATGACCTCTTTAAGATAAGATGGTGCCTGACCATGAAGAGCTTTGTAGGTGAGAAGAAGGATTTTAAATTCTATTTTGGATTTTACAGGAAGCCAATGCAGAGAAGCTGAAACAGGAGAGATGTGATCTCTTTTCCTGGTTCCTGTCAGAACACGTGCTGCAGCATTCTGGATCAGCTGAAGAGTCTTTTTCGAGCAGCCTGATAATAAAGAATTTCAGTGGCCAGGGTGATGCCATCCAGAGTATCTAACTCTTTGGATAATGCGTCATGGAGGTGCTTGGGCCCCAGAACAATAACTTCAGTTTTATCTGAGTTTAACATAAGAAAATTATTAAAGGCACATTTGAAGTTTAGCTAACTAATTAGTTTCATCCGGCTTGATCAATTAATATAGTTGAGTATCATCTGCATAACAATGAAAGTTTATGGAGTGTTTCCTGATAATATTGCCTAAAGGAAGCATATATAAAGTGAACAGGATTGGACCGAGCACAGATCCTTGTGGGACTCCATGACTAACTTTGGTGTGCATGGAGTTAACATCGTTAACATGAACAAACTGAGATCGATCTGATAAATAAGACTTAAACCAGCTTAGAGCAGTTCCTTAAATACCAATTAAATGTTCCAGTCTTTGTAATAGGATATGATGGTCAATAGTATCAAATTCAGCACTAAAATCTAATAACACTACTACAGAGATAAGTCCTTTGTCTGATGCAATTAGAAGATCAGACGATAAAGCAGCGGATGCTTTAGGACAATTAGGACAGAATCTTATACATGTATATTATCTCTGTTTCTGTGTTTACTTTTTATTATTAATGTTAAATAATAATCTTTGTTTGTGTGTGCATGCACCGATCACCAAGGCAAATTCCATGTAGGGTAACTACTGTGGCAATAAGCTCCTTTCTGATTTTGGTTCAATGCTAACCATGCTAACACTAGGTAGCTAGTTTTTAACTAGTTTTGGCTGTTGTTCCATGTCTTCATCTTAAACTTTGACCCCCCCATCACGTCAAAGTTAACTGGAACATTTTGGTTGCCTAAAATTGTCTTGTTCAGCGTTCTGCCAACAATGCTTTCTAGCTACTGCTAACGTTAGCTGGTAACCAGAGGTGGGTAGTAACGAGGTACATTTACTCTGTTACATTTACTTGAGTACGTTTTTGAAAAAAATTGTACTTCTAGGAGTAGTTTTAAATCACTATACTTTTACTTGTACTTGAGTTTAGTTTTTACTGTGGAGAGGTGGATGTTTGTTTTTTAGGTTACATACAGTATGTTTTACACATGCAGTATCCATCCAAACTTGATGTGACAAGTCTCTCACTTAAGCTATTTTGTAATTAATAAATACATTTTAATTTATTTTATTGATTGGATGAACTATAATTTGCCTAAAGATGATTATTTTGTATTTTTGTCTGTCTGATTGATGCTTGTGTTAAGAAATCAATCAGACGTTTACTCAACAGTTACTCACTACTTGAGTAGTTTTTTCACCAAGCACTTTTTTACTCTTACTCAAGTAATTATTTGGATGACTACTTTTACTATAACTTGAGTCATATTATTCTAAAGTAACAGTACCTTTACTTGAGTACAACTTTTGGCTACTCTACCCACCTCTGCTGGTAACTAAACTAAAGTTTTACCTGGAGGTGTGTGTTTACCTGCTGGTGAATCTGCTTCAGAAGGGTTGAAAATCAGCAACTTTCCCTCTTTAACGGTTAGCTTAGCTCAGTGCCATAGCAACCATAAACAATTCTGGTTTGGCCGCGTCATCCTCCTTAACTCCACCATTTTGTCAAAATCGTCATGTCTGGTTTCAAAAAACCAAGATGGCGACAGCTCTATTGCCAAGGGGGTAAGCAGGCGTGTCACTGCCCAATGTGGGGCGAGTGCGGATTTGAATCACGCATGCGTCAGTCACTTTGCGACGAGTAGCTAGCCAGCATATGAGATGCTAACGAGAGACTTCTGTAATGTCAGTCCAGGTTGGTTCACTGCTGGCTACAAGTTAGCATCAAACACAACAAAGGCTATCAATTCAATGGTGTTTTAAGCTAACGTTAGCAATCAAACAATAATAGATACAATGCCTTGCAAGTATTCAGCCCCCTTGAACTTTTCAACCTTTTGACACATTTCAGGCTTCAAACAAAAATATATAAAAATTTTATTTTTTGTGAAGAATCACCAACAAGTGGGACACAATTGTGAAGCGGAATGAAATCTATTGGATAATTTAAACTTTTTTAGCAAATAAAAAACTGAAAAGTGGTGCGTGCAAAATTATTCGGCCCCCTTGCCTTAATACTTTGTAGAGCCACCTTTTGCTGCGATTACAGCTGCAAGTCGCTTGGGGTATGTCTCTATCAGTTTTGCACATCGAGAGACTGAAATTCTTGCCCATTCTTCCTTGCAAAACAGCTCGAGCTCAGTGAGGTTGGATGGAGAGCGTTTGTGAACAGCAGTTTTCAGCTCTTTCCACAGATTCTCGATTGGATTCAGGTCTGGACTTTGACTTGGCCATTCTAACACCTGGATACGTTTATTTGTGAACCATTCCTTTGTAGATTTTGCTGTATGTTTGGGATCATTGTCTTGTTGGAAGATAAATCTCCGTCCCAGTTTCAGGTCTTTTGCAGACTCCAACAGGTTTTCATCCAGAATGGTCCTGTATTTGGCTGCATCCATCTTCCCCTCAATTTTAACCATCTTCCCTGTCCCTGCTGAAGAAAAGCAGGCCCAAACCATGATGCTGCCACCACCATGTTTGACAGTGGGGATGGTGTGTTGAGGGTGATGAGCTGTGTTGCTTTTACGCCAAACATAATCGTTTTGCATTGTGGCCAAAAAGTTCGATTTTGGTTTCATCTGACCAAAGCACCTTCTTCCACATGTTTGGTGTGTCTCCCAGGTGGCTTGTGGCAAACTTTAGACGAGACTTTTTATGGATATCTTTAAGAAATGGCTTTCTTCTTGCCACTCTTCCATAAAGGCCAGATTTGTGCAGTGTACGACTGATTGTTGTCCTATGGACAGACTCTCCCACCTCAGCTGTAGTTCTCTGCAGTTCATCCAGAGTGATCATGGGCCTCTTGGCTGCATCTCTGATCAGTCTTCTCCTTGTCTGAGCTGAAAGTTTAGAGGGGCGGCCAGGTCTTGGTAGATTTGCAGTGATCTGATACTCCTTCCATTTCAAAATGATCGCTTGCACAGTGCTCCTTGGGAGTTTTAAAGCTTGGGAAATCTTTTTGTATCCAAATCCGGCTTTAAACTTCTCCACAACAGTATTACGGACCTGCCTGGTGTGTTCCTTGGTCTTCATGATGCTCTCTGCGCTTTCAACAGAACCCTGAGACTATCACAGAGCAGGTGCATTTATACAGAGACTTGATCACACACAGGTGGATTCTATTTATCACCATCAGTCATTTAGGACAACATTGGATCATTCAGAGATCTTCGCTGAACTTCTGGAGTGAGTTTGCTGCACTGAAAGTAAAGGGGACGAATAATTTTGCACGCACCACTTTTCAGTTTTTTATTTGTTAAAAAAGTTTAAAATATCCAATAGATTTTGTTCCACTTCACAATTGTGTCCTACTTGTTGGTGATTCTTCACAAAGAATAAAATTTTTATATCTTTATGTTTGAAACCTGAAATGTGTCAAAAGGTTGAAAAGTTCAAGGGGGCCGAATACTTTCGCAAGGCACTGTAGCTAAAACGTGTTTGAAACAACTGCTAGCTTAGCTACAAGCTAGCAATCAAACACACCAAAGGCTGTCAGTTGAATGGCGTTTTGAGATAACGTAAGCAATCAAACAACCGTAGATAGCTTAAACATTTTTATTAAATTATTCCCATATTCTGTTATTGTGAGAAAAGTTTATTATTTCATGGATTCCACAAATTTCAGTATGGCAGTTATGTCGTAACCCGTTTAAATCTGAGCATGCGCAACTAACATCGGCACTCGACCAGAGCCGTGCTGACTCAACTTTATCGGGTATGGCGCTTTATGCTGTAAACCGTTAACATCTGAGCATGCACGACACCAATCTGCACTCTCCTCACATTGGGGAGTGACAGGGCATCCACAAAGCGTAGCTCCTATGGCGCCATTTTAATGCTACCAAGCACTCACCTGCCGTTAGCATCCCATTGACTAATAAAAATAAAATAAATAAAATTCAATAGTGGTGTAAGGTCTAAACTAAGGCCTATGTAAAAGAGACTTCAGATACAGTATTAGGGGACCACTAAGGTCTATATAAAAGAGACTTCAGATACAGTATTAGGGACCACTAAGCTCTATATAAAAGAAACTTCAGATACAGTATTAGCAGACCACTCAGGTCTATATAAAAGAGACTTCAGATACAGTATTAGGGGACCACTAAGGTCTAAATAAAAGAAACTTCAGATACAGTATTAGGGGACCACTAAGGTCTATATAAAAGAGACTTCACATACAGTATTAGGGGACCACTAAGGTCTAAATAAAAGAAACTTCAGATACAGTATTAGGGGACCACTAAGGTCTATATAAAAGAGACTTCAGATACAGTATTAGGGACCACTAAGCTCTATATAAAAGAGACTTCAGATACAGTATTAGCAGACCACTCAGGTCTATATAAAAGAGACTTCAGATACAGTATTAGGGGACCACTAAGGTCTAAATAAAAGAAACTTCAGATACAGTATTAGGGGACCACTAAGGTCTATATAAAAGAGACTTCACATACAGTATTAGGGGACCACTAAGGTCTAAATAAAAGAAACTTCAGATACAGTATTAGGGGAATAATAATAATAATAATAATACATTTTATTTGTAATGCACTTTACATTTAAACAAATCTCAAAGTGCTACAGGTAAGATCATAAAAGCAACATCAGTATAAAATATCTATAAATAGTGCAACAACATTTTTGTGCAAGGTTAAAACTCATAGGTTCTGCTAAAAAGAAATGTTTTTAGTCCTTTTTTAAAAGTCTCAAAAGTCTGTGGTGTCCTCAGATGGTCAGGGAGGGCATTCCAAGTCCGAGGAGCGGCGGAGCAGAATGCTCGATCACCCATGGTGCTGAGTTTGGTTCTGGGGAGTAGAAGGCGGTTGGAGTTTTTTGAGCGGAGGGATCGTGTTGTAGTGTGAGGGATGAGTAGTTCTTTCAGGTAGGGGGGGGCATTTCCATAGATGCATTGGTGGGTGAGAATTGAGAGCTTATATTCAATCCTAGCAGAAACAGGAAGCCAGTGAAGCGAGTAGAGAATGGGTGTGATCCGGTCGTACTTTCGCACTCTCATCAGGATCCTAGCAGCACTGTTCTGAACATATTGCAGTTTCTGCAGACTCTTGTTAGGGATCCCGATGAGAAGTGCGTTACAGTAGTCCAGTCTGGAGGAGATAAAGGCATGGACCAGTTTTTCAGCATCAGCTAAGGTGAGTGTAGAACGGAGTTTTGCAATATTTCTGAGATGATAGAAGGAGATCTTGCAGAGGTTTTTGATATGGGCTTCAAAGGTGAGTTGTTGATCAAATCTTACACCAAGATTGGTGACTGTTGTGGAGAGGGGAATGTCTTGACCAGAGATAGTTATACCGGTTATGGAGGATGACTGGACTTGATGTGAGGTGCCAACAAAGATTGCCTCGGTTTTGGAGCTGTTTAACTGGAGAAAATTGTGGTTCATCCACACCTTTATCTCCTCCAGACAGGTGGTGAGTGTTGAAGACGATGTGTGCTGCAGTGGGTTGTGAGTCATATTTTATGTACAGTTGTGTGTCATCAGCATAACAGTGAAATGAGACTCCATGGCGACTGATGACGTGGCCGAGGGGGAGGATGTAAATGATGAAAAGGATGGGGCCAAGGACTGACCCCTGGGGGACTCCGCAGGTGACTGTGTGTTGCCGGGACCTTGCGTTTCCTAGTGAAATGTACTCAGTTCTGTCAGTGAGGTATGATTTAAACCAGTTCAGAGCAGTGTCAGTGAGACCAATGGCTTGGTGTAGCCGGTTGAGGAGTAAGCCATGATCCACAGTGTCAAAAGCAGCGGACAGATCGAGAAGCATGAGGAGGGAAGGTGAGCCAGCATCAGCTGCCATTCGTAGGTCGTTTGTGACTCTGACCAGGGCTGTTTCAGTGCTGTGAGCAGAGCGGAAACCAGACTGGAATTTTTTGAAGAGGTTGTTATGCTTGAGGTGGTCCTGGAGGTGTGCGGCAACAACTTTTTCCAGTACTTTGGAGAGGAATGAGAGATTGGAAATGGGCCTGTAATTTGTAAGTGTATCTGGATCAAGGGTGGGTTTTTTCAGAAGTGGTCTGATTATGGCAGTTTTAAGGGCGGATGGAACATTGCCAGACTGGAGGGAGTGGTTTATTACAGTGGTGATCAGAGGGCTTAGGGCAGAGGTGTTGGCTTTGACTAGAGCTGTAGGAAAGGGGTCGAGGGCACAGGTGGTGGGTTTCATCCTTTTGATGATCTTCTCAACCTCTTGCTGGGAAATTTCTGGAAAGCAGTGTAGGGGCTGGGAGACTGCAAGTTGTGAGTGGACAGTTGGGGTGGGTAGTGTTGAGGATCCAGGAAAGGAAGTGCGGATTGAGTCTATTTTTGTTTTGAAAAAGTCCAGGAAATTATTACAGTGCTCTTCTGTAGTTTCTGTGAGTGAGGGAGTTTGTGGTTTGATAAGTTGATTGATGGTGAAGAACAACTGCTTGGAGTTTCCGGGACTGTTTCTGATGACGTTTGAGTAGAACTGTGACCTTGCCTCTGTAAGTGATTTTGAGTAATCCTTTTGGTGTTCCCGAAAAGCTAGCTTGTGCACAGTGAGTACACAGTACAATACAGTATTAGGGGACCACTAAGGTCTACATAAAAGAGACTTCAGATACAGTATTACGGGACCACTAAGGTCTACATAAAAGAGACTTCAGATACAGTATTATGGGACCACTAAGGTCTATATAAAAGACAAGTCAGATACAGTATTAGGGGACCAGAAAGGTCTATTTAAAAGAGACTTCAGATACAGTATTAGGGGACCAGTAAGGTCTATATAAAGAGACTTCAGATACAGTATTAGGGGACCACTAAGGTCTATATAAAAGAGAAGTCAGATACAGTATTAGGGGACCACTAAGGTCTATATAAAAGAGACTTCAGATACAGTATTAGGGGACCACTAAGGTCTATATAAAAGAGACTTCAGATACAGTATTAGGGGACCACTAAGGTCTATATAAAAGAGACTTCAGATACAGTATTAGGGGACCACTAAGGTCTATATAAAAGAGACTTCAGATACAGTATTAGGGGACCACTAAGTCAGTCATGTCAGCAAAACGGTGAGTCGAGTCGAGTTCAAATCTGGACTTGAAAATTCATTTAAAGATAATGAACACTGATAAAAATTTAAGCAACAATGGTGACTGTGAAGTTGATTTTGATATGAAAAATATCAATGTCATCACGGCACATGTTAAAGCTTCAGTAGGTACATTTTGTAAAAAATTATTTTTTACATATTTGTTAAAACTGTCACTATGTCCTGACAGTAGAATATGAGACAGATAATCTGTGAAAAAATCAAGCTCCTGTGGCTCCTCCCTGTGCTCCTACTGCCACTTGCAGAAATACACCGCTCCCAGTCAGAAACAGCCAATCAGAGCCAGGAGGACTGTCTTAGCAGTCAACAGTGTTTTTGTCAAACTTACTTCACCCTAAGGGGAACTTGTACAAAATGTATCATGGTTCAATCATTCTTTTTATTATATGATATGAGGCCTTTTATGCATGGTTTTTACTGTTTTCCTTCTGTCCCTAAGCCAGACTTTGTATCTTCAACCTCGCTTAATTCCAAATTAAATATTTAAATAATGTAGATTTCAAGAACAAATGATAAAATAATGTCTATTTCAATTATACATATTATATATTGCTATATTTATTCACATTTTCCTACATTTTTCATAAGTCAAACCCCTGTCCCTTGGGTTCACCGTCATTTCCACCACACTGTACAAAATAGACTCCTGGGATCATTGTTTTAGGTTTGTATACTTAGTAACCATAGCAACAGAAACTCCACAGTGGAACATTTGGTTGGCTGAAAGGGTTACCTCTACAATGGGTAATGAAACGAAGAAAAATCAAGGTAAATATGACTAAAACTGAGAGTATGTTTATTGGTCGTCATTTCCAAACAGCTCATATTTCGCATGGATGTAAAAATAACTGGATAAATTTAATTTAATAACGTGTAATTTGTGTATATTTAATGCTAACTCTAAAACAAATATTAGCATGCTAACAAAGCATGAGATTTTGGAGGGAAAGGAGGGAAATGTCATTTCCACCACCGTCATTTCCACCACGGTGTTCATTGTGGTGGTAAAGACAGGTTGTGGTGGAAATGACATTGTTTGTGCTAAAAAGCAAATTATTTGGGCTATAACACTAAAACTTTAATGTAAAAACATTGTTAATTGAGTTAAGGCAGTATTTTATTATTTATTATTATTACAATAATGTTGGTAAATAAGAGAAAAAGTTTGACACGATGTATTGGCTCTTTCTTTAAGATGTCAAGCAATACTATAGCAAAGAGTTCAAGATCATACAGAGAGAGAATAAAATCATCCATTTGTCTTCATCCGCTTATCCGGTATCTGGTCTCGGGGGCAGCAGCTCCAGCAGGGGACCCCAAACTTCCCTTTCCCGAGCCACATCAACCAGCTCCGACTGGGGGATCCCGAGGCGTACCCAGGCCAGAATGGAGATATAATCCCTCCACCTAGTCCAGGGTCTTCCCCGAGGCCTCCTCCCAGCTGGACGTCCCTCCACCTAGTCCTGGGTCTTCCCTGAGGCCTTCTCCCCGCTGGACGTCCCTCCACCAAGTCCTCGGTCTTCCCCGGGGCCTCCTCCCAGCTGGACGCCCCTCCACCTAGTTCTGGGTCTTCCCCGAGGCCTCCTCCCAGCTGGACGTCCCTCCACCTAGTCCTGGGTCTTCCCCGAGGCCTCCTCCCAGATGGACGTGCCTGGACCACCTCCCTAGGGACCCCCCGAGGAGGCAACCTTACCAGATGCCCGAACCACCTCAACTGGCTCCTTTCGACGCGAAGGAGCAGCGGCTCTACTCCGAGTTCCTCTTGGATGACTGAGCTTCTCACCCTATCTCTAAGGGAGACGCCAGCCCCCTCCTGAGGAAACCCATTTCGGCCTCTTGTACCCTGGATCTCGTTCTTTCGGACATGACCCAGCCTTCATGACCATAGGTGAGAGTAGGAACAAAAATTGGCTGGTAGATCGAGAGCTTTGCCTTCTGGCTCAGCTCCCTTTTCGTCACAACGGTGCAATAAATGGAATGTAATACCACACCAGCTGCTCTGATTCTCCGACCAATCTCACGCTCCATTGTCCCCTCACTCGCAAACAAGACCCCAAGGTATTTAAACTCCTTCACTTGGGGTAAGGACTCACTCCCTACCTGAAGAAGGCACTTCATCGGTTTCCTGCTGAGAACCATGACCTCAGATTTAGAGGTGATGATCCTCATCCCAGCCGCTTCACACTCGGCTGCGAACCGATCCAGTGAGTGCTGAAGGTCACAGGCCGTAATTGACGACAATCCCCCGTCATCCTTCAGCGCTGTCTCTACCACAGAGGACGTGTCAGCTGGATTTAGGAGTTCCTCAAAGTGCTCCTTCCACCGCTCTATTACCTCCCCAGTTGAGGTCAACAATGTCCCATCCTTACTGTATACAGCTTGGAGGATTCACCGCTTCCCCCTCCTGAGGTGGCGAATGTTTTTTCCAGAAGCACCTTGGTGCAGACCGAAAGTCCTTCTCCATGTCTTCTCCAAATTTCTCCCACACCCTGGCCCGTCGGTACCTTGCAACTGCCTCCGGAGTCCTCCGGGACAACATATCTTCAGTCGGACGGCTTCCCTGACCACTGGTGTCCACCAGGGTGTTCGTGGGTTACCGCTCCTTGAGGCACCTAAGACCCTTAGACCACAGCTCGCTGCCGCAGCTTCAGCAATGGGAACTTTGAACATTGTCCACTCAGGTTCAATGCCCCCAGCCTCCACAGGGATGCACGAAAAGCTCCGCCGGAGGTGTGAGTTGAAAGTCCGTCGGACAGGGGCCTCCTCCAGACGTTCCCAATTTACCCGCACTACCCGTTTGGGCTTACCAGGTCTGTCCAGAGTCCTCCCCCATCCCCTGACCCAACTATCCACCAGATGGTGATCAGTTGACAGCTCCGTCCCTCTCATCACCCGATTGTCCAAAACATACGGCCTCAGATCAGATGAAACGATTATAAAATCGATCATTGACCTTTTGGTGCTCTGGTACCACGTACACTTATGAGCACCCTAGGGTGCGCTGGTACCACGTACACTTACGAGCATCCCTATGTTCGAACATGGTGTCTAGTTCAGCATTTAGAAAGCAGTGAAGAAATGATTTGCTGATTTTTAACACAAATTCATGTTTTTCATTTATTGTATTGCTTTCTATTTAAAAATATTGGTGATATGTTTTTGTTCACCGTTTATTGATTTGCTCTGGTTCACCACATAGAGCAGTAGAAAAATAGTTTAGAATTGGATGTTGTCATGGTGGGGGTCCGGCTGGTCGTGAGTCTGTCCCCTTTATTCTTTTACCCTACTTCATGTGTTGTCTTGTTTTGGTTTGGTCTTGTCGCCTGCCTTGTTTGTGTTTTGGTTTTCCCTGCTCTTCCATCCGAAGCCAGCTGATCACACACACCTGCCTCCCGTCACCGTAATCATCATCAGACACACCTGCCAGTCCTCACCCGCTCCCGCCGAGCACACCTGCCTGCCATCTTCAATCACTCCGGTTTATCTACCCCGGCTCTGCAGCCACTCTTCACTTGATCATCAGAGGCCTATTGCACGAAACTAGGATAAGGGATTAAGCCGGGATATTCAAGTTATCCTGGATGAATTTAGCTTTGACTCGGTTGCATGAAACCAGATTGAATTAAGCCCAGCCAAGTAACCATGGAGATTTATTCTTTGCGGCTAGCCTGGTCCAGAGCAGGCTAACAGCCAGGCTAAGATTAATCCTGGAGTCTCATGTGTCAAATCAGCTGCCGTCTGATCCGAAATAAACGTGTTTAACCGTTGTCTTCTGCATGTCTTCTGCTTTATTTTCAATAACATGCATTAGCCTACTTGTCACTATTGTTGTCGCGAGTTTGATTTAAACCGTACTACAGTTGTTTAGATGGTTAGAAATGGTTGCACTGGCACCCTGATGCGGAGTGGGACTTCCCGGTGGGACGGTACTGTGTCGAGGCCATAGACTGTATATTAACGGTCTATGGTCGAGGCTGCCTGGCGTGCGGCTGCTGCCCGGTGGCCGCTGCCTGCCGGCAGACCTGCGAGTCGCGTCAGTGTCCACTCTCTCTGTAAAAGTAGAGATGAGCAGCGCAGCGTCCGTGGTCTCAGCTTCAGGTTTATACAGGACGAGCTCCGAAGATTAAGTGTGACGATATTAATGCAGCGATATTCCCAGATGATATTAATGCAGCGATATTCCCAGATGATAATAATGGCAGACTGGTCAGAGACCAATACATTCATGATTTAATTTTCTTGTTGCTTATCCTTCTCTAATAAAAGACAGTTTGTGTTACTCCTTAATATGTAGGCCTAATGTTTTTTTATTATAGCTTACATTGGTTTCATAACCTTCTCAATTAGTCTCACATCCCTGGACCAATAACGTGGCCTATATACAGTACGTATGTAGTGTAGTTTACATTCATCACACCGGGAACACCACAATGCTTCTTAATCTTTTTATTTTGGTCAGAAGAATAAAAAAACATGAATATTGTTTTACAAATGCTCACAGCGTGTATTGAAGTCATTTACTTCTTTTTCTAGTTGTTGTCCCTTTCTGATCGTTCTGTATGAACATTAATTGTACAAAGAATTAGACTTAGCTTATAGAGATTTGTGCATATGGTTGTAAAACTCGCGTTGTGAATAAGGGTTTGAAATTAAGCCTAGTCATAGGGTCCATTTATTATTATTATTATTATTATTATTATTATTATTATTATTATTAGGGTCCATATCCCTAGGAACATTATTCCCTCAGCTCACTTTTAAGGTAAAGGCTAAATAATAATACATTTTATTTATATAGTACTTTACATGGTAGGCTAGTCAAAGACACTTTACAGTAAAACCACCACATTTATCACATAAAAACAGAAACATGAAACTAGCATATTTAAAGCAATTAAAACACAGTGTAGCCTACAACTTTGTAAAAATGTGGAGTGACTATAGGCTAAGGAGATATTTTTACACTCTCACACATTCAGTCGGGTCCGCTATGTTGGGCTTTTTCTCTCCGTTTGATAAGAGCCGTATTTCCCTTTTTGCATATTCTTCCCCTCCTCGTTACTTTCCATTAGAAGCTGCTGCTCATTGGGTGAAACATATGGCGCATGCGTCTTCTCCATCTCTGCATCAGGAAATCTGTGATGGATACCGTGGTCTATGTGAGAAAGCCGTGAACGTGCACTTATCCCAGCTATCTCCACCTGGCTGGACATAGCTTCACCTGTTCATCCTGGTTATCTACACCTGGCTGGACATAGCTCCACCTGTTCATCCTGGTCATCTACACCTGGCTGGACATAGCTCCACCTGTTCATCCTGGTTATCTACACCTGGCTGGACATAGCTCCACCTGTTCATCCTGGTTATCTACACCTGACTGGACATAGCGTCACCTGTTCATCCTGGTTATCTACACCTGGCTGGACATAGCTCCACCTGTTCATCCTGGTTATCTACACCTGGCTGGACATAGCTCCACCTGTTCATCCTGGTCATCTACACCTGGCTGGACATAGCGTCACCTGTTCATCCTGGTTATCTACACTTGGCTGGACATAGCTCCACCTGTTCATCCTGGTTATCTACACCTGGCTGGACATAGCGTCACCTGTTCATCCTGGCTCGGCAAACGTGCAACCGATTAAGCCGCGATGAGCGGATCACACTAAGTCAAGCTGCGCTTTTTCATTTATCCTGGATATCTTTATTCTACTTTCGTGCAATAGGCCCCAGCTCTACTTCATGGGTGAACGTCTCAAGACTCCGAGTGTTACTCTTTGTGTTTCTGTGTTTGTGAATACTCACTCACCCTGTGTTTCCCTTTTCAGTTCACCTCCGGCCAGCTGGCTTTGGACCCCCCAGTCCTCCTCCCACGGTGTCTCCTCCTCATCATCCTGCTCCGCTCCTCGCACTGCAGCATTCCCGCCATCGCAGCTCCCAGTGTCCATCTCTCCCTCTCGTCGCCACCCGGCTCCATTCCCCGTGTCTCTGCTCCTCGTGTCCTCGCCTCCTCCTCTGCCCTTGCTCCCGGTTCCTCCTGTACCCACGTTCCGTTCGTCTTCCTCGGTTCGCCGCCCACCTGCTCCCGGCGTCCATCTCCCATTCCCCTTTTCCCTAATAAATACCTTCCCTGTAAGCCGTGCGTTTGAGTCCATCCTTCTGTCCCATAACAGGAAGTTGCCTATCTATGTCATTTCCGCCACAACACATATTTTGAAGTTAAACATATAAAAAACATATAATCAGACCAACTATATTCAGTGGTTTTGATAATTGTGCAGCTAGGGGTAAGATATATGTATAAACTTTGAGAAATACATGATTTTGAGCTATGATTATGTCTCTTATTTGCTTCCATATATGATAAGTAAATGAAATGTTCCAGTGATACAGTTTTAGTTTTTTAGCGTAAACATTGTAAAATCTTTACAGTTACATTTATGAAAAATAAATACATTACAAATTTGAACAAAGATGTGTGTGCTATTTAATCAAATGTATTTTTAAACGGTGGAAATGACCGTTTGTTTGGACTGTCAGATAAAAATGGCAAAAAATATGTATTATTTAATACGAATCATCACCGCCAACTTCAGGGAAGGTTTCTAGACAGATTGAGAAACCAACTGATACTATAAAACTGTTTGTAGAAATGTTTTTATTTTCTGAAACTGTCCAGCTCAAAAGGTAACATAGTCGTCCATTCATCATTTAAGCCAATCCTCGATCTTTTCCTAACCCTAATCAATATTTGTTAAGTAGTTCTGTTTCAAAATGTTATCCACGTGTTTACAACTGCATCCATTACGTTAAATAGAGCGGACCGTGATTAAAAAAGTAGATTTAGTGTTGTTTAGGTTTGAGGGCATGTTGGAAAAAAGACTCAATGAAATATAGTGGGATGAAAGTCTATACTGTGAAGGATGATGAAGAGAAAGCTCCAGGCAAGTATTGTCCCATTTACTACTAGTAGGCTACAATACATTGATTGCTTGTATATTAAGTGAAAAGGATTACTATTACCAAGTACTGTAATGCATATAGTATATCTGGGTAGTAGCAGTAGCATGGCATTTGGACACTGCTGTGTATTCAATATGCAACATCTAGATGCAAATCATTTTTAACATAAATACTTACATCCTTGGTAGGAGCTTGAGAACAGAAAGACACAAGGATACAGCCAGAAGCTGTTTTTGTGAGAATCATGCAAATATTTTTTGGGGAAACACTGCTGTAAATATTGCAAAGCAACTGCACGGGAAGGCTGGATGTTAACAAACTAAGTGAACATCCTTCCAGGAAGCCATGGACAAACTCAGTTTGTAGAACACTGAGTCCTTGAATGGGAAAGTTGATCCGTCAGTCATTTAACTCTTAGAGTACCTCATATAGTGCATATTTTTAGTCCATTCTGGAGAAATCATAAATGCTAACCATTTTTAAAGCATGCTGGAGAAATGTTTTTTTGCATTTACTGTACTCCTGTTAATAAAAATAAATGTAGTGTACGTAAAGTCAAATTCATTACAATAACATTATGTCTAGCTTCATTGTTGATAATGTTAATATCGTATGATGACCGACATACAGATGACTGCCTGGTCGATCACGTGAAGCCCTCTGGCCCAAAAATACTTTGTACGTGTAGTACATTGAAAAAGAGACGTCTGTAAATTAGTGGAGACATTTGTTTGAGCGTCACAATCCCCTTGAAATGATTTGTTTCACTGTCAGAATTTGATCTTTCAGTCTGAAAACCTCTGGAACGTCACACCATCAAATCCCCATTCAAGTTAGCGGAGCGCTAAACAGGAAGTAGCCGGTCGAGGCTCTGGTGTTCCTGCTCTATGTGCCGCACAGCGAGGAAGCAGCGCTTCATTTCTGCCTTTTAACACGTGGGTTGGTAGGGCAAAGACGCAGAAATGTAACACACTAGGTCTGTCTCAATAGCATCAGTAATAAGGAGTGCATGCGAAATAGTAAATAGGGTAAAACAAGACCAAAGTGTGGCTCGTGCCAAAACGTGTGTGTTAGTTTGAGGTCATGTTCGTTGGTGCATGACACTGGAAACACTGCTCAGTGTTTGGGAGTTCAGTCTCAGCCGGGGTTCAACATGAGATGGACCCCATCTAAAACGTGTGCAGCCATTGGCTGTTTATTATGTCATGCAGATCCTGGTTCAGGGCCAACTATGCAAAAGGTAACCAGCATATTACTATGATCACGATGACATATGGCAGACATTAAGCAAGTTTCAAAACCCTGCAAGTCATACTGTAGAACATTCAAGTGGAAATCTAAAATACTACAGTATGCTTTGAGAAACATTTGGTAGGAAATGAGCTGAAACTGCAAATATACTGAATGTACCACTCATGTTGTGGCATGGATTTAAAGCACTCATGGTTTCCTCAGTAGAAAGAAAACTGCAGCACAGCAACCTCTGCAGACCCCCGCAGTCTGAACGTTACAGCTCACAGGAATGAAAGTTAGAAAGGAAATTCCAATGAAATGGTGTGTACTCTAGGGTCGACATTTCACTAACCAACAATACTTTGGCTTCAGACTGGATCCGATCTCTGTAGAAGTACAAAATATAGTATAGGAAGTTCTTTTCAGACTCATTTTGACTTTTATGGGACACAAGACACTTTACATCCATCACACACCATGTCCTGCTCAGACTAACCTTTCACTGAACTCACCATTCCACTTACTTTCTACACACATTCTTTGTGCAAATTAATTTATTTTAAATAGTTTCTATCCACATTTCTTCCATATGAATGTCATTTGCAGGCGACTGGGCTGCTCAGAGACACAAAAACAATTCACTTTACATTACCTTTATTGTTTCAAAAATGTCCACACAAATAAGCTTTCTAAAAGTTGGTTCTCTGAACAGGCAGAAAACACAGCCTGTGGTTGTGAGTGAGTGAAACCAGTGTGAGTAAATCTAAAGGGGAACTGGAAATGTCCACAGAGCATTTGTTTCAGTGTAAACAGGAAATCAATTTAGATATATCACAGGAGGTGTTAGAGCTGAATAACCGTGTGTGTGTGTGTGTGTGTGTGTGAGAGTGTGATAAGAAGTTTGAGGTGGGGCTGAAAGCGTAGAGGACAAAAACAACATTGGCAGTTGAGCTGTAAGACACAAGTGGGCAAAACAGTGTTTAATTAGTGTGTAAGTCGTGTGTGTGTGTCATAGGCAGCCCCAGGGAGGGGCTTGGGGTTGCTTTAGCTACCCCAAGCCCTCTTAAAGGGACACTGAGTTTTTGCCAGTTGTAAGTGAAACACTGATTGCCTCACTAGCATCAGAAACCTGAAGAAGGTAATGTTAATTGGTCATATGGCAACTTAGCTTAACAACTCGTGAATAATAAACACATAATTTCTCCAGAGACTGAACCCTTTCCAGTTTGGACAAGTGTAACTTCCAAGATATTTTACAAAGTTCCATGAAATATGCTGATCACATTTATACTCTGTGTGGAGAAAAACCTTTTTTAATCTACCGCCCATAGTTGTCAGGAGGACTTCTTCTGCTGACTGACTAAGAGTTGGACTGCTTTCAGAAATAAGGCAAGTTTGCAAATCTAGTTGGTCGTAGACTCAATGATTATAGAGGTCATCTCCACCAATGCTGTCCTCTGTTAGGCGGGATCTCCGGTATTAATTTAATGTTCATTTTTTTAATGCTCCTCAGTTATTGGCCACAAAATATGATGCTCCAACCATTCACCAACCAGGATACAAGACTGACATGATGTTGGTCCAATGATCATTTCCAAATGTAATCAATTCTGAGTGGGAGGGAGCAGCAGTAAACTCTTTTTTCATTTTTACAATCTATGGCAGTAACTGTAGCATATTCAAATAAGCTTGAACGTGCAAATTGCCTACTTTTTAACACCTTACTACATGTACATTTTATTTAATCCTTTTCATCAGGGGCAATATCAATGCAGTTTCTATTTTTAATGTCCACTGATCTACAAGGCCAGAATATGATCTTTTCCCCCTCATGTCTTAATACCTTTTTGCTCCTATTCTTTGACTAGTGTTTGTCCCAGTGGAGTGTGGCTGGGTGGGCTGGGTCCAACCCAGAGCCCTTTGCTGCGTTTCCTCCTCCTCTTTCTCCACTGTCCTGTTTTCCATCTATCCTGACAAGTAAAGGCCAAAAAAAGGTTGGATTATCTGGATCAGCTGTGTGAGAATCCCTGGCAGGTTCCTGGATGCTGTTTCAGAAACTATGTAACATACTTTTGGGCCGGCACCTATTAGACTCTAAAGAGTCCTTTTGTCTGAGTAACATGCATCCCATAAACCAAGAGGCTGCACACTCTCGGTCCTCAGGAAGATAACCACACTAACAATCCCGTGAGAAGAGCTTGCATGTCACTGATGTACTAACAAATGTTATTTAACATACATACAACATTAGTTAGTGAGGGGAAAACTTAAAATTAAGCAAATCTGTGCATCTTGATGGTAATTGTCTTATAACCAAACCGAATGCCCAATATTCGACCGAATCCAACCCTAAATCCTGGATTTTGGTGCATCCCTAATTTTTTACCTATGGCCACATTTAGATAAGATCTCTAAAGCTCAAGAACACATCTGTGTTTTTAATCAACAATAGGAACACTTTGAATGAAATCGGAACCTGTACTGAGCGTTTTAGCCTAAACCTCTCACCTTTGGTTTGTTGCAGAGGAAGTGGGTGTCCTCCACTCAGACGCCAGTACCTGGTCATTGGCTTTCACACTGGCTTTGCTCTCTGACAGGATCCCTGTCACACTTAGAGGCTAAGGGACCATCTAGAATCAGATTGGTCAACTAACTACTTTATGTCCATCACACATGAGCACTTCCAAAGAAAGAGTTCCACATACGGTAGCTGCTATGCTTCTCTTATCTAGTGTGTAAATGTGACCAGCTATTTCTTTGGTTTAAATCTCGATGGCATATCACCTGCTGGGTTCTTCCATTCCTCAGCAGATTGATGATTAATGGGACATTGTCTTTAACCTGTCAGTTTATACTGGCACTTTGACTATAGGTTGTATCCATATACTGGATAGGGTTCTGTATACTGTTCCAGACACTGTCACATGGAGTAATTACCTCCACTCTGTTTTCAGCCATGGAGTCAGTCTCTTAGAAAAATAATCTCATCATTCTGTCAGTGCAGTTGGTACTCTTTGATTTGCTCATCCTTGACTCTTTTCTACAGTATAAGTGAGAAGTAATATGAGCTTTACGCCTTGAGAATCAGGAGTGTTTTGATAAGGTCAGGTCATCTTGAAAGCTCCTAAAGGTCAGGGTTAAGGAAAGGGAAAGTGATTAATGATGTGTCCTTGTATGAATAGAGGTAGAAGGATGTGTGTGCGTGCTCACATGCTCTTTCTTTTTCTATTGCTTGAGTACATCTTCATATCGAAGGATCTTATAAAGAACCCAGTAGAAGATGTTGAAGAAGAGGAAGGCCAGAGGGAAGCCAGCCCTCGACACAGTGTCAATCTTTTTGGCTCTGTCGATGAATAACTTCCTCATCTCTTCAATGCTTTTCCCCCCTCCGCCTGCTGCTGCTCCAGGTGCATTCTGGGTGTTTAGTACAGTAACAGCATTGTTGGAGCTGGCCTTCGTGTCCTTGCTCTTGCTCGGAGTGGAGGTCAGTCTGCTCTCGTGTACTTCCCCTTCCTGTTGGAGTGACGAGGAACAGGTCAGATAAAGCTTATTATTTTCTTCACAGACTGTCTTTGTTAATGTGTGTATGCGTGTATTTAATATATATCCACTGGCCTGGGATTGGTTACTGCGGAATACATTCATTCTTTAGGAATTTAAAAACTAACTAGTCTAAGTTCACATATTTGCCTTAGAATGTACAGTATGCTCCGTATTATGTATTTTCTGTATATTGTGTTTTTTATATGCAGCTAACGCCATGGTCCACTATCGCCCCACACACACACACACACACACACACACACACACACACACACACACCAAAAAGGACCACAATAGAAACAAGTCCTGGGACTGTGTTCTCCTTAATGTTCTTTTTGTTGTCCATGTCCACTGGTGTTGCAACCATGTAAGTGTATTTTTTTCAATTATTTTACAATCAACTATACATCGTGAAAATAATTTAATAGGTTGATAACTGGCCTTTATGAAACATTTCCTAAACTTCACCAGTTAAAGCTCTGCCAGTGACTCCCAACCTACCGGAAGTTTTAATAATCTCACACTCTCTCTCACACACACTCACACACACACACACACACACACACGTCACTGACAAGGTGACAAGTCTACCCGCTGTGGTTGTTGGTGCAGATGTTAGTTACCCCGCTGTGGTTGTCGGTGTGCAGATGTTAGTTACCCCGCTGTGGTTGTCGGTGCAGATGTTAGTTACCCTGCTGTGGTTGTTGGTGCAGATGTTAGTTACCCTGCTGTGGTTGTTGGTGCAGATGTTAGTTACCCCGCTGTGGTTGTTGGTGCAGATGCTAGTTACCCTGCTGTGGTTGCTGGTGCAGATGTTAGTTACCCCGCTGTGGTTGTCGGTGCAGATGTTAGTTACCCTGCTGTGGTTGTTGGTGCAGATGTTAGTTACCCCGCTGTGGTTGCTGGTGCAGATGTTGTTCAGAGATCCATTAGGAGGCTCTGCTGGTTTGAGGCTGTGGTCAACATTAACACGATGAAGGGAATCAGCAAGCTCCTGTGGATCGACTGCAGCTCCACTGCTCTACAGTCGACAGCATGCACACCAGCATCAACACACACAAACCAAAAGGACAAAAAACAAAAAGCATCCAACAACACCAATGTTTAAAAATAATAATAGAACGGATTTATGTTGACAGGACGATTCAGACCAGACTGAAGCTCTTTTGCATGGGCTCTTTACTCATTGCTAGAGTTGTTTCAACCCATTTTTATGATAAATTCCTCAGAATTAATTCAGTCATATAATGACTTGTTTTTATAAATTGTAGTCAGATCAGTGCAGATCTTACATCTATAAATAATTCCATTAGTTTCTGTGAAGGTGAGATTTTACCTCTAACTAGTTTCACAACCATTTTAACTGAGGTAATCAACAGTTTTAGGCTAGATCATTATACTGTACATGGAGAGAAAGGATTATGTATTAGCGCTGTCAAAATGAATATGGAGTTAATGCAAAATCCTTTTAATACAACTATTTCTTTTGACGCTATTGAGGCACGCACCTACTGTGTTTTGGGACTCGGGCCGCTCCGTAGTTTGGGAATATGTAGCAATAACACTGTGGACTATCCTCAGAACCCTGCAGGGTACATTGAGACAGCTAGCTTGACAAATGCTGTCCCACCCCCCCATGGCCATCTACCATCCACAGCATTCATTTTGAGCTGAGGGACCCAGCACTGGGATTCTGGCTCCCCCTGCAGCACATTACCAGCAACTGCAGCATTTAGCTCTAGCTGGGGCACCCAGCACCAAGATTCTGGTGGCCCCCCAGTGCCTACACCTAGTAACAGCCAGCAGCAGTTTGTATGAAGGTAAATATGGTGCAAAAGTGAGAGCGCGTAGATGCGATGTGAGCACTTGTAGATTATGACTTGAGAGCTTGTAAAAAAATTCTGTACTCGTGTTTTTTTTTTTTTTCACTTGAGTCACTTTTTCAGTAGCCTACAACCACAACTCAGTGATTACAACCTCTCGAATCTGTCGCTGCAGCGTGCTCTCTCGCATCACACAGCGGCGAGTCTGCGCAGTTGTCTGTTAAAATGTGTTGAGATAATTAAAAGGTATAACAGTATTTATAAGCGGGCTGGCTGCTAGTTAGCTAACGCTAGCTTTCAAGCTACATAAATAAGCCGGACAGTGTGGTCCCTCATCTGGCGATAGGAACCCTGCTGTCCCCGGCCGTCGAGGTCGGCAGCGGAGCTTTCTAGCGACGTTTCCACGCTGGCCGAGCCCCACTGACTGCGGTCCGTCTGCGGCTGCAGGACCCTGGAGCTCACCGCCAGTGTTTCAGTTGGACTGTTAAAAAGTGTTGAGATAATTAAAAGGTATTTACAGTATTTAGAAGCGGGCTGGCTGCTAGTTAGCTAACGCTAGCTTTCATGCTACATAAATAAGCCGGACAGAGTTGTCCCTCAACTGGCGATAGGAACCCTTCAGCCCCCCCCGTCCTGTTGGCTCAGAGCTCCACAGACTAAGTCCACAGGTACAAATTAGTTTTGCACCAAATGTATCGCAAGAAGTGTTGCAAAAGTTGAGAGCGCAGACTCGCCGCTGTGTGATGCGAGAGAGCACATTGCAGCGACAGATTCGAGAGGTTGAGGTTCATAAGTTTGCCTGGGTCCCTGACATACGTTTGCCGGCACCCCCTGTTGCAACCTCCAACAACTGCAACAATTGGATTAGTTGGAGTTCATGGCAACGGGATGCCAGCAGCTAGCTTTCCTTCACACCCTTCACAACAACAACCCCCCTTTCAAATACACTTCAGTCTTCCTTAACCCTTTCAAGCCCAGTGGTCAACTAGCAACTTCCCCCTGACCATTGCTAACCCTCCCTTTTGTCCTCCCAAGACACTAATTCCTAGTCCTTCTCTAGTCCCAGCCAATGTATGCAAACAGATTATATATATTATAATTACACAGACCTTGCCTGTCTCATATTACCTTCCCTTCATCATCCACCCACCGACAGAAACCTTCAAGATTAATGTTTCCCCCATCTGAAAGGGGGAACATCCAACTGTCAAAATAGCTTACTCCCACAGAGTTTACGTATGCTTTTTCTCTCTTCAGAGATGCCCTCTGCTCACAATTCCCCAGCTGTCAGAAAGACATGACTAGATAATAATCATTCTCAATCTGGCCCTCTGTTTCGGAGGTAACGTTTTTCACCAATACTAGGGTGACGATATTTTGATTTTCAAAAAAGAAGACACTCTACAAGCCTCCAGACACAAATTCAGACAGGCATCTCAGAGGTTAATGAACATGCTTTATTATGCCTCAATGGTACAAAAATAACTTCTGTAATAAAATAAAAACTGTAACAATCTGTAAGAAACTAATAGCTCTCTTTTTAAATAAATAAATAAATGTGAAATAATGTTCTAAATATGACCTATTCTGTGTTCCCTTATCTCTGAAAAACCTTTTCAATGTAATAAGATAAGGTTTTTGGGTGCCCATGTGAGCTTTGAGATCTCCAGCACCTTTATTAGGCACTGAAACATATGTGCTAGCTTTGCACACGGTGCACTCCGCCTCCCACTTGTCCCCACCCGGGACAGTATGTGGAAAGTTTTTTTTGCAGATCAACTGTGAAGCTGCACTTACATTTTGTGTGCAATTCTGCTTTGCGGCCTGATCTGCTCCCTGTCTGATCTGCTCCCTGTCTGCGTCTCAGAGCCGCCCACAAGGCAGCTTCTCGGGAATTATGTCACACAAAGTACTGTAGTATTGTGTGCAAACCGCCAGTCAATTTAAGTACACGCTTAATGGTCCCATGAAAGACTGCGAAAACTGGACATTTTCATGAATTTATAACTGGACTTACTTTTTAATTCTCATTAAATGAAAGTTCCAATTTTCAACAATGTAACTTCAGTAACAATGAAAAATATAAAAACAGAAACAAGGGGGATCACGTGATGCTTGCAACTAGATAGACGTACTTTTTTGCCTCCCCACTGGGTCGACGCAAAATAACTATTTGAAGTAACAATTTCGCCGGGTGGTTCACCGCAACAGCTGTATTAAGCATCGAAATGTCCCTGGATAACTTTTTTGCAGCGCCCACGTCGAGTAAGAAGAGAGACGGGCGAAAGAAAACGGCTAGCAAGGCTAATGCTAGTAGCACTGCTATTGAAGCATCCGCTGCTAGCCAAATCGGCACTGAACACGAGGAGGCTAAGCGTGATATGGAGCGGGCGGCTGCAGTATGTGAAGTGGAGCCGGAGGATGTCAACCTCCAAAGGGATGACATATTAGTTGAGAGAATGACTACTACTATCGCTGAGATACTAGACACCAAACTTGCTGCTGCTGTTAAACCAGTCACTGAGCTTTCACAGAAGCTGGACGGCATCTTGGAAAGAGTGGCGGCTATAGAACAACGCGTATCTGACCTGGAGGATGTGTCAACGGTGACTGAGCCTAGACTGGAATCTTTGGAAAACGCTCTCAAAAAAGCCTTGATAATTTTGAAAATCAAATTCGCCGCCAAAATATTAGGATTACAGGGCTTAAGGCTGGCTTCGAGGGTGGAGATCCAATTACGCACTTTGAGAAACGGATTCCTGAAGTTTTGAACATGCAGCTGGACAGGGTCAAGATCGACAGAGCCCATCGCACGGGACCCGCGCTCGGAGGAGAGAAACGTGGTCCTCGAACGGTCCTAGTGAAATTGCACAACTACGCTGATAAACAGAAGATCCTTTAATGCTGCGAGGAACAAAGGCAGGCTGATGGTGGACGGCCAGGTGGTATCTTTCTACCAAGATTTCTCGGCTGAAGTGGTCAGGAAGAGGCAAGAATCGGCAAACGCTCGGCGGAGGCTACGGGAAGCGGGCATCAGATACGCTTTTGCGTATCCAGCCGTCATACGGATTTTTCAGCAGGACGGGACTACAACAACACTCTCCAACATGAAAGACGTCAACGACTACATTAAAGGACTGCCTGAGAGCTCATACAGACACATACATACATAATGACTCAGACGGTGCTCCGGTAGTGGCGACGTCTGACTATTAATAAGCTCCGTCGACAAAGGACAGGACCTGAAAAGCGTTTACTAAGAGCTTAGACAAAAACAGTCTACTGGGCCTCATTTTCTGTTGTTTTCTGTGGTGGGCTGAGATACTCAGTCCGTAGTAGTAGTTTAAATGTACGTTTTAAGTAACGTTATCCTCTGGCTTGTTACAATGACCAATGGCCCAGTTGGGAAGGCTTTCTTTTTTGTTTTTCTTTTTCTCTGCTACCCTTTTTTCTTTTTCTGGCTAGCTGAGACCCCAGTTGGATACTCCCTTAATAAGAGTATGACAAAGTTTGTTCTTGTTTTTTGTATTTTCTACCTTTTAATAGGTATGTGGATATTTAGGTTATTGTCAGTTACTCCAAGCTGTGTGTTTTTGCTTGGAATCGTATGTTTTCCTTATCGGCACAAGTAGGGCTACATGGTGGGATTGGACTAAAGCTTATTTCTACCTTTTTGAATACAGCATTGAGTGCATAACGTATATTATATTTAGTGATGAGTATTAGAATTTCTACCTGGAATGTGAAGGGATCCAATAACCCAGTGAAAAGGAAAGCTATCCTAAACAGTCTAAAAAAGGACAAAATCCAAATAGCCTTTTTACAAGAAACACATCTCAGTGACGACGAACATAAGAAATATCTCCGGGAGTGGGTTGGTCAGGTTTATTACTCATCTTACTCTACAAGCAAGAGGGGGGTAATAATATTGATACATAAAAACTTACCGTTTGTTGTTATAGACATATTTAGGTATACAGAGGGGAGAATTGTTCTAACTAAAGGGATGCTTTACGGGGAGGTTATTTTGCTGGGTAGCATCTATTGTCCCAACGTAAATGATGATGAATTTTCAGCTTTACTTTTTGGCAGGCTTGTTGAGATGGACTCCTCAAACATTCTGATAGGTGCCGATTTTAATTGCTCTCTTTGTCCCTTTTTGGACCGGAACCCGGCTCAGAACAGTCTGTCTAAAAGTGCAAGATCGCTTAAAAACGCAATAGAGGAAATCGGCCTGTTAGATATTTGGAGGTATTTAAACCCTTCAACGCAAAGCTTCACATTTCACTCCTTACCTCATTCATCGATGTCACGTATTGACTATATATTTTTCTCAAGCCATCTGGCCCATCTAGCGGAGAAGTCAGATATAGGAGTTATTGCCATTTCTGATCACGCTCCTGTTAGATTAGAGATGCAACCGCCCAGACCATTAGAGTGGACTATTTATTGGAAGTTAAACAGGCTATTACTTTTTGATGACGATTTTATTAAACTAATAGAGGAACAGACAGATTTGTATTTAAACATCAATGACAAAGAGGACGCTGACCCGAGAATTGTTTGGGATGCTTATAAAGCCTACATGAGAGGGGTTATAATCTCATATACAAGCCACAAAAAGAAGGAGCGAATAAGACAACAAAATGACCTTGAAATAAAAATTAAAAGACTGGAAAAAGAATATTATTCGTCAAAATCAGATGAAGTCCTTAAGGAATAAAAGTCATCCAGGAAAATGTTAAGTGACTTAGTGACAAGGAAGGCTGAGAAGGATTTGTTATTTGCGCAACAAAGACTATTCGAGTTTGGCAATAAACCAAACAAATTCTTAGCGAGGCTGGCAAGCAACGCGCCGCCCAAATTCTTCATCTTGGCACTCGGGGACGAGAATGGTCATCGTCATAGGGATAATAAGCACATTAATGAACATTTTAGACAATTTTATGAGAAACTGTATAGCTCTGAGATTGACTGCGACAAATTGAAGGATTGCCACTTTCTAAACAACCTGAACATACCAAGACTTAGCGAAAACCAGGCTAACTTGTTGGAAGGTCCCATTACATTGTTGGAAATTGATACAGCCATTTCATCACTCCATCGGGCAAATCCCCCGGGGCTGATGGATATCCGGTTGAGTTTTTTGTGGCTTTGAAAGGCAAGCTTAATAAATTATTACAAAGAGTATTTAATGTATCTTTTGAACACTCAAGTCTCCCGGGAACTATGTACATTGCCAATATTACAGTAATACCAAAAAAGGATAAGGACCCAGAACTGCCTTCTTCCTATCGGCCGATAAGCTTGCTTGGAGTAGACATGAAAATACTGTCAAAGGTGTTGGCCAATAGATTGGAGCGAGTTGTATCAGACATAGTAAGCCCAGACGAGACCGGATTTATTAAGGGTCGTTTGTCCTCGAACAATACGAGACGCCTGATTAATACTATTCATCTTAATTACCATCAAATTCCTGGCGCCATTGTTTCGATGGACGCCAAAAAAGCTTTTGACCGTGTCAAACTGGACTACATGTTCAAAGTGCTAAAAAGATTTGGTTTTAAATCCACTTTTATAGATTGGGTGAAGATCTTGTACAAGACACCTGTAGCCTCTGTCTTGACAAATGGGCTTTTGTCTGCACCATTTAAACTTTCACGCGGTACTGCTCAGGGCAGTCCTTTATCGCCCTTGCTATTCTCCCTGGCTATAGAGCCGCTCGCAATTGCCGTCAGACAGAATACAAATATAGGAGGAACTTTAATAGGAACTAAACAGCACAAAATTTTATTATATGCTGACGACGTCCTTTTAACTTTAACAGATCCCGATAAATCAATCCCAGAACTGGTTGATTGTATTAAAGAATTTGGACAAATATCAGGGTATAAGGTAAATTTCGAAAAATCAGAAATAATGCCTCTAACAAACAGTGATCAGGTCGAACCTGCTGATGTTAAACCTTTCCGCTGGGCACCTAAAGGATTTAAGTACCTAGGAATAAAAAATCACACCCAAAATTGGTCAGTTGTATGCAGAGAACATCACTCCTTTAATTTGTCACATAAAAGAAAAAGTTACAAGTTGGAAAAAGCTTCCTTTATCAATGCTTGGTAGGATTAACCTTACTAAAATGGTACTACTTCCAAAAATCTCTTATCCAGTTTCAATGCTTTTTGTGTTTTTTAATCCAAATGATTTTAAGGACATTAATAAACTGATATCAGACTTTATCTGGGCAGGCAGAAAGCCTAAGCTTAAAATGGATACTTTACAACTTCCAAAATAACAGGGCGGGTGGGTGATACACAAGTGATATGTTGATACCTTTTAATTTGGCTGAGATATGATATGATAAGTGTTTGGTAGCTTACTACAGAAAAGTTGCCTGGTCGTCAAATACGCACACAATAACGTAGCAAAATTCTTTATGCAACTTTTTGTCAGGGCCATCTGCAGATGCTATACACCAGGTTTCGTGCAGATCTGTCGCACCTTTTAATTTTGGCCGAGATATGACATGATATGTGTTTGGTAGCTTACTACAGAAACTTTGCTTGGTTGTCAAATGCACACACAATTACGTAGCAAAATTCTTTATGCAACTTTTTTTCAGGGCCATCTGCAGATGCTATACACCATGTTTCGTGCAGAACTGTGGCACGGCCTAGGACGAGTTCGAAAAAGTTGGCTTCGCACTTGTTGCAATATTGCGAAAATAATTTTAAACGGAAATGGGCGTGGCCTATATCATTTGACTCATCTTGATGTAGTGAACATGTGGACATGAAGATTTGTAATGTGAGATGCATAATGTAGGAGTTATAGGCAAAAACACGTTTGACGTCATTGTAGCGCCACCTAGTGTTCCACATGTGTAATATTTGGTAAGTCAGGTCAGCTACCCACTGTACATCTACCCTGTTAATTTCAAGTAATTCACTTTAGTGGAAGTGGTTAATCCAGACATTGGCCCATAGGCCACGCCCACTTGAACCAATCAGTACCCCACTGTAAGGACCACCTCAGGAGTGGACCTAGATGGTATCCATCAAATTTTGTAAAATTTGGATAAACGGTTCATGAGATATAAACTTGTTGTATTTGTAGCGCCCCCTAGTGGCCAATCTTTGTGAAATTAGTTTCAGAGCCTCAGAGGCTCATATCAAGGGATATTCTAAACTTTGGCTTTGATAGCATTTATCTTGGCCGAGATATGCCAAAGTCGGTGTTTTCGTAGTTAGCTACACAAATTTGTTTGCGCGTAATACGCGCAATTTTTATGCTATAAAAAATCTTTATGTAACTTTGTGTCAGGTTTGTCTGGAGATGCTACCTGCCAAGTTTTGTGGCGATCCATTGCACGGTCTAGGAGGAGTTCGAAAAAGTTGGTTTTCGATAAATCACGATTTTTCACGCATAAAAGTCTAGGCGGAAATGGGCGTGGCCTATATCACGAGATTCAGTAGGATCCAGGGAACGCGTGGATATAAGGTTTTTAAATAACCGATGTACGGTTTGGGAGTTATAGGCCCAAACCCGTATTTTCTGCTATAGCGCCACCTAGTGGTGGATGTGGGTATTTTTTTTGTCTGAGGTCTTGGCGGAGTTTTGGACCAGTCCTGAAAATGGCGCGTCGCCACCATGTACGGTTTAGGCTGCAGCGTCAGGTTTATGCGGGGAAGAATAATAATAGTGAAGAAGAACTAGAACTGCACGCAGTTACAACGGGGTCCAAGCCTCCCCGCGCCAGTCGACCCCGGCGACCCGGAAAGCGCTCGAAAGTGGAACCCGAAGCGGGAGGGAAAACGTCGGGAAACATCGAGAGGCGCACGTAACGGTACGGATTAATAGCGCAATGACCCAGAAAAACTCTGGTCTCCTAGGCTGGATACAAAACCTTGATAAAATGGCCCAAACTGGTCTACGTTGATCATAGCGCCCCCTAATGGCCTATCTTTACCAAATTTGGTACAGAGCCTCCGGGCGGCATGCCAAACAATCATCACAGGTTTGGTGTCGATAGCATTTATTGTGGCAGAGATATTGCAATTGCAAATATCCCATTTAAATGCATTGAGTGTTTTGACGAAACCAATAAATGTTGATTATAGTCGCCCCCTAATGGCTCATCTTTACCAAATTTGGTACAGAGCATCGGAAAGGCATGGTCAACACTGCTCATAGGTGATATGTTTATACCTTTTAATTTGGCCGAGATATGATATGATGTGTGTTTGGTAGCTTACTACAGAAACTTTGCTTGGTCGTCAAATGCGCACACAATTACGTAGCAAAATTCTTTATGCAACTTTTTGTCAGGGCCATCTGCAGATGCTATACACCAGGTTTCGTGCAGATCTGTCGCACGGCCTAGGACGAGTTCGAAAAAGTTGGCTGTCGCACTTGTTGCAATATTGCGAAAATAATTTAAAACGGAAATGGGCGGGGCCTATATCATGTGACCCAGCTTGATGTAGTGAACACGTGGACATCAAGATTTTTAAGGTGTGATGTATAATGTAGGAGTTATAGGAAAAAACACGTTTGACGTCATTGTAGCGCCACCTAGTGTTCCACATGTGTAATATTCGGTAAGTCAGGTCAGCTACCCACTGTACATCTACCCTGTAAATTTTAACTAATTCACTTTAGTGTACGTGGTTAATCCAGACATTGGCCCATAGGCCACGGCCACTTGAACCAATCAGTACCCCACTGTAAGTAGAGTGCGGATCGGGCCGGATTTTTCTGTCCGAGCCCGGCCCGCGTCCGACAGAGCAGTAACCGAACCCGACCCGAGCCCGACAGGCATTAAGATATTTATGTCCGAGCCCGACCCGAGCCTGACACAGTTAAAATTGCATTTGTTTCTCATACTAATGACACATGTACGTTTGTTTGTGTGAAAGCCCGCTTTTATTAAGCAATTGTAGGAAGGCATTCGGAAATGTCAACAGATGAGCGCATCAATGCACAGCTGACTTTCCTTCGTTTTCAATAGTTTTAAAATCTCCTGCGGCCAACTTCTTTTTAACATCTTCCATTGTTGCGCTGCCACATGTAGCTTAATACGCACGTCTTTTGTTGTCACAGCACACAGGAAGACGGATGTTAGGGTAATATTTGTGATGTTCAATGTTCAATGCCTTATCGCGCTGATGTGACCGAGCCCGACCCGAACCCGAGCATCCTTTCTAAAAATCTGTCCGAACCCGGCCCGACCCGTCGGGTACCGTCGGGTCCCGTCGGGTCCCGTCGGGCTCGGGTTGGGTATCCATCCTCCAACTGTAAGGACCACCTCAGGAGTGGGCCTAGATGGGAACCATCAAATTTTGTAAAATTTGGATGAGCGGTTCATGAGATATAAACTTGTTGTATCTGTAGCGCCCCCTAGTGGCAAATCTTTGTGAAATTTGTTTGAGAGCCTCAGAGGGTCATAGCAAGTGATATTCTAAAGTTTGGCTTTGATAACATTTATCTTGGTTGAGATATGCCAAAGACGGTTTTTTCGTAGTTAGCAACACAAATTTGTTTGGGCTTAATATGCGCAATTTTTATTTTATAAAAAATCTTTATGCAACTTTGTGTCACGTTGGTCTGGAGATGTTGTGTGCCAAGTTTCGTGCAGATCCATTGCACGGTCTAGGAGAAGTTTGAAAAAGTTGGTTTTCAATAAATCGCGATTTTTCACGCATAAAAGTCTAGGCGGAAATGGGCGTGGCCTATATCACGAGATTCAGTAGGATGCAGGGAACGCGTGGATATATGGTTTTTAAATATCGGATGTACGGTTTGGGAGTTATAGGGCCAAACGCGTTTTTTCTGCTATAGCGCCACCTAGTGGATGCTATACACCAAGTTTCGTGCAGATCTGTCGCACGGCCTAGGACGAGTTCGCAAAATTTGGCTTCGCACTTGTCGCAATATTGCGAAAATAATTTTAAACGGAAATGGGCGTGGCCTATATCGTGTGACTCAGCTTGATGTAGTGAACACGTGGACATCAATATTTTTAATGTGTGATGTATAATGTAGGAGTTATAGGCAAAAACACGTTTGACGTCATTGTAGCGCCACCTAGTGTTCCACATGTGTAATATTCGGTAAGTCAGGTCAGCTACCCATTGTACATCTACCCTGTTAATTTCAAGTAATTCACTTTAGTGGAAGTGGTTAATCCAGACATTGGCCCATAGGCCACGCCCACTTGAACAAAACAGTACCCCACTGTAAGGACCGCCTCAGGATTGGGCCTAGATGGTATCCATCAAATTTTGTAAAATTTGGATGAGCGGTTCATGAGATATAAACTATTTGTATCTGTAGCGCCCCCTAGTGGCCAATGTTCGCGAAATTTGTTTCAGAGCCTCAGAGGGTCATAGCAAGTAATATTCTAAAGTTTGGCTCTGATAGCATTTATTTTGGCCGAGATATGCCAAAGTCAGTGTTTTCGTAGTTAGCTACATAAATTTGTTTGCGCGTAATGCGCACATTTCTTAGGCTATAAAAAATCTTTATGTAACTTTTTGTCAGGTCGGTCTGGAGATGCTATGTGCCAAGTTTCGTGCCGATCCATTGCACGGTCCAGGAGGAGTTCGAAAAAGTTGGTTTTCAATAAATCGCGATTTTTCACGCATAAAAGTCTAGGCGGAAATGGGCGTGGCCTATATCACGAGATTCAGTAGGATCCAGGGAACGCGTGGATATAAGGTTTTTAAATATCCGATGTACGGTTTGGGAGTTATAGGGTCAAACGCGTTTTTTTGTGCTACAGCGCCACCTAGTGGTGGACGTGGGTCAATTTTTGCGGCTGAGGTCTTTGCGCAGTTTGGGACCAGTCTTGAAAATGGCGCGTCGCCACCATGTACGGTTTAGGCTGCAGTATGGGTTTTATGCGGAGAAGAATAATGAAGAAACCCTAGGAAAACAATAGGGTTCCACAGCCCTGCTGTGTGAACCGCGTTACATGCGGTACACGCAGCTTCGGGCTTGGACCCCTAATAAACTCTAGGAAAACAATAGGGTTCCACAGCCCTGCTGTGTGAACCGCGTTACACGCGGTACACGCAGCTTCGGGCTTGGACCCCTAATAATAGTGAAGAAGAACTAGAACTGCACGCAGTTACAACGGGGTCCAAGCCTCCCCGCGCCAGTCGACCCCGGCGACCCGGAAAGCGCACGAAAGTGGAACCCAAAGCGAAAGCGGAAGGGCAAACGTCGGGAAACATCGAGAGGCGCACGTAACGGTACGGATTAATAGCGCAATGACCCAGAAAAACTCTGGTCTCCTAGGCTGGATATAAAACCTTGATAAAATGGCCCAAAATTGTCTACGTTGATCATAGCGCCCCCTAATGGCCTATCTTTACCAAATTTGGTACAGAGCCTCCGGGCGGCATGCCAAACAATCCTTACAGGTTTGGTGTCGATAGCATTTATTGTGGCAGAGATATTGCAATTGCAAATTTCCCATTTAAATGCATAGAGTGTTTTGACGAAACCAATAAATGTTGATTATATCGCCCCCTAATGGCTCATCTTTACCAAATTTGGTACAGAGCATCGGAAAAGCATTGTCAACACTGCTCACAAGTGATATGTTGATACCTTTTAATTTGGCCGAGATATGATATGATATGTGTTTGGTAGCTTACTACAGAAAATGTCTTTGGTCGTCAAATGCGCACAAAAAAACGTAGCAAAATTCTTTATACAACTTTTTGTCAGGGCCATCTGGAGATGCTATACACCAAGTTTCGTGCAGATCTGTCGCACGGCCTAGGACGAGTTCGTAAAAGTTGGTGTTGCACTTGTCGCAATATTGCGAAAATAATTTTAAACGGAAGTGGGCGTGGCCTATATCATGTGACTCTGCTTGATGTAGTGAACACGTAGACATGAAGATTTTTAATGTGAGAAGTATAATGTAGGAGTTATAGGCAAAAACACGTTTGACGTCATTGTAGCGCCACCTAGTGGTCCACATGTGTAATATTCGGTAAGTCAGGTCAGCTACCCATTGTACATCTACCCTGTTAATTTCAAGTAATTCACTTTAGTGGAAGTGGTTAATCCAGACATTGGCCCATAGGCCACGCCCACTTGAATTAATCAGTACCCCACTGTAAGGACCACCTCAGGAGTGGGCCTAGATGGTATCCATCAAATTTTGTAAAATTCGGATGAGCGGTTCATGAGATATAAACTTTTTGTATCTGTAGCGCCCCCTAGTGTCCAATCTTTGTGAAATTTGTTTCAGAGCCTCAGAGGGTCATAGCAAGTAATATTCTAAAGTTTGGCTTTGATAGCATATATCTTGGCCGAGATATGCCAAAGTCGGTGTTTTCGTAGTTAGCTACACAAATTTGTTTGCGCGTAATGCGCGCATTTTTTATGCTATAAAAAATCTTTATGCAACTTTTTGTCAGGTCGGTCTGGAGATGCTATGTGCCAAGTTTCGTGCCGATCCATTGCACGGTCTAGGAGGAGTTCGAAAAAGTTGGTTTTTGATAAATCGCGATTTTTCACGCATAAAAGTCTAGGCGGAAATGGGCGTGGCCTATATCACGAGATTCAGTAGGATCCAGGGAACGCGTGGATATAAGGTTTTTAAATATCCGATGTACGGTTTGGGAGTTATAGGGCCAAACGCGTTTTTTCTGCTATAGCGCCACCTAGTGGTGGACGTGGGTACATTTTTTTGTCTGAGGTCTTTGCGGAGTTTGGGACCAGTCCTGAAAATGGCGCGTCGCCACCATGTACGGTTTAGGCTGCAGTATGGGTTTTATGCGGAGAAGAATAATGGAAAAGAAGGAGGGAAAAACCCTAGGAAAACAATAGGGTTCCACAGCCCTGCTGTGTGAACCGCGTTACACGCGGTACACGCAGCTTCGGGCTTGGACCCCTAATAATCTCTAGGAAAACAATAGGGTTCCACAGCCCTGCTGTGTGAACCGCGTTACACGCGGTACACGCAGCTTCGGGCTTGGACCCCTAACTAGAACTGCACGCAGTTACAACGGGGTCCAAGCCTCCCCGCGCCAGTCGACCCCGGCGACCCGGAAAGCGCACGAAAGTGGAACCCAAAGCGAAAGCGGAAGGGCAAACGTCGGGAAACATCGAGAGGCGCACGTAACGGTACGGATTAATAGCGCAATGACCCAGAAAAACTCTGGTCTCCTAGGCTGGATACAAAACCTTGATAAAATGGCCCAAAATTGTCTACGTTGATCATAGCGCCCCCTAATGGCCTATCTTTACCAAATTTGGTACAGAGCCTCCGGGCGGCATGCCAAACAATCGTCACAGGTTTGGTGTCGATAGCATTTATTGTGGCAGAGATATTGCAATTGCAAATATCCCATTTAAATGCATTGAGTGTTTTGACGAAACCAATAAATGTTGATTATAGCGCCCCCTAATGGCTCATCTTTACCAAATTTGGTACAGAGCATCGGAAAGGCATGGTCAACACATGCTCACAAGTGATATGTTGATACCTTTTAATTTGGCCGAGATATGATATGATATGTGTTTGGTAGCTTACTACAGAAACTTTGCTTGGTCGTCAAATGCGCACACAATTACGTAGCAAAATTCTTTATGCAACTTTTTGTCAGGGCCATCTGGAGATGCTACACACCAGGTTTCGTGCAGATCTGTCGCACGGCCTAGGACGAGTTCGTAAAAGTTGGTTTTGCACTTGTCGCAATATTGCGAAAATAATTTTAAACGGAAATGGGCGTGGCCTATATCATGTGACTCAGCTTGATGTAGTGAACACGTGGACATCAAGATTTTTAATGTGTGATGTATAATGTAGGAGTTATAGGCAAAAACACGTTTGACGTCATTGTAGCGCCACCTAGTGTACCACATGTGTAATATTTGGTAAGTCAGGTCAGCTACCCATTGTACATCTACCCTGTTAATTTCAAGTAATTCACTTTAGTGGAAGTGGTTAATCCAGACATTGGCCCATAGGCCACGCCCACTTCAACCAATCAGTACCCCACTGTAGGGACCACCTCAAGAGTGGGCCTAGATGGTATCCATCAAATTTTGTAAAATTCGGATGAGCGGTTCATGAGATATAAACTTTTTGTATCTGTAGCGCCCCCTAGTGGCCAATGTTCGTGAAATTTGTTTCACAGCCTCAGAGGGTCATAGCAAGTAATATTCTAAAGTTTGGCTTTGATAGCATTTATTTTGGCCGAGATATGCCAAAGTCGGTGTTTTCGTAGTTAGCTACACAAATTTGTTTGCGCGTAATGCGCGCAATTTTTATGCTATAAAAAATCTTTATGCAACTTTTTGTCAGGTCGGTCTGGAGATGCTACGTGCCAAGTTTCGTGCCGATCCATTGCACGGTCTAGGAGGAGTTCGAAAAAGTTGGTTTTCGATAAATCGCGATTTTTCAGGCATAAAAGTATAGGCGGAAATGGGCGTGGCCTATATCACGAGATTCAGTAGGATCCAGGGAACGCGTGGATATAAGGTTTTTAAATATCTGATGTACGGTTTGGGAGTTATAGGGCCAAACGCGTTTTTTCTGGTATAGCGCCACCTAGTGGTGGACGTGGGTAAAAATATAATTGTCTGAGGTCTTTGCGGAGTTTGGGACCAGTCCTGAAAATTGCGCGTCGCCACCATGTACGGTTTAGGCTGCAGTATGGGTTTTATGCGGAGAAGAATAATGGAAAAGAAGGAGAGAATAATCTCTAGGAAAACAATAGGGTTCCACAGCCCTGCTGTGTGAACCGCGTTACACGCGGTACACGCAGCTTCGGGCTTGGACCCCTAATAATGGAAAATCCCTAGGAAAACAATAGGGTTCCACAGCCCTGCTGTGTGAACCGCGTTTCACGCGGTACACGCAGCCTCGGGCTTGGACCCCTAATAATGGAAAATCCCTAGGAAAACAATAGGGTTCCACAGCCCTGCTGTGTGAACCGCGTTACACGCGGTACACACAGCCTCGGGCTTGGACCCCTAATAAATATATAAATATATATGACACTGTTGTCAAAACCCACGCATTTGACAGACAGAGACGCCATCTTGGAAGTTTGTGATCAATACTGTATGGTGATGGAACCAAGTGGTGTCCCATTTCATAGGGGTATGTTTTCACCCCTAGCACTTACCCCTTGGGTCAAGGGGTAGGGGTAAGATAGAGAAATGGGATTCAGCCTTAGTGTGAAGCTGAGCACTCACTTTAGGTCGTTCCTCTTTTGATCCCAAAACCACCACCTCAGTTTTTTCTTCATTTAATTTTAGAAGGCTGAATATTGGGCTTTTTGACGGGGTTCGGTTTCTGCCGAACCTTAGAATCTTTTTCCTTAAAAATCCTTAAAATGACAGCTGTATTGTATTTCGTATGTGCTGTATGTATATTTATATATTTCTTTAATATACATGGACTATGGTGTGATTAATCACAATTAAAATGTTTAATTGATTAACAGCCCTAATATATATATATATATATCAATTGAATTCTACAAGCTTAAAACTTAACTAAGTTCTTCCTCTGAGCCTGAATGTGGAGCCACAGACGTCTGAATCACTGACATCAACTCCTGTCACAGAAATAATATAACCAAACAATTTTAAAAGCACAAGGATGAAGTTACAGCCATGCTATGTCATGCACTAACACAGTGAGTGACACACAATGAAAAGCCACATGCACTGAAACTTTCTACTTTTGCACATCAGGAATCTAAAGTGGAGTAACATTCCGCCACAAGGTGGCAGCCTCAAACCAGAGGGGAGAGAACAGCAGAATCAGACCAAAGGGGTGTGTGTGTGTGTGTGTGTGTGTGTGTGTGTATGTGTGTGTGTGTGCGCACATGCACATACAGATGTGTGTGTACCTTGCTCTTGTTCTTGTGTTGCCTTCTGAATCGCAGCAGTTCTTTATGTTGCCTGGACACAAAGTTGACTGCAGCATACTCCAACAGTGCTGAGAAGACGAAGAGAAGACACACTGCCATCCAGATGTCTATGGCCTTCACATAAGAGACCTGTGAACACGACACACACACACACACACACACACACACACACACACACACACACACGTCACCTACCAGAGGCCTGTTTATAGATGACATTTTGTTTCAAGGTTCATGAGTGTTTTACATGTGTTTGAGCACTAGTGAATTTAGGATTTAGCCACGATAGAGATGGCCTTTAGTTCGCTTTTTTTAATGTGTGAAATAACTCTACATCTTCAAGATGGTCAGTCTGGTACTTCCCTTGGATCTCAAACCCTATCAAACGAGTGGGATCCAATATGTTAACAACTGCACTGACAACTAAAGTCTTGACCTGGCTTACTTTCTATCTCGCAGTAATAACATTTAAATATTTTTATACAAACTTTCATTTCAATTCTTCAAATGTATGTCTCATTGTTTTCTATTCAATTCATATTTACTCACACACACACACACACACACACACACACACACACGCACACACATGCACACGGCTGTGCCACTGATGCAAGCTCATTTCTTTTTGAAATAATAACTTATTCAGACATGTATTACACACTGGAGTGCAACGTTCTGTACTGCAGCACTGAAAACATGAGAAACCTCCTAACCTCTAAACACACACACACCCTGAGACCCTGAGTATCCTGAGCTGGATGTGTACAGTGTGTGTGAGAGAGATGGTGTGCTGATAAGGGTTATGTAACAAAGTGCTCTATTTTACTTTCATGCATACGAAAAAGCTGAACACACTGAGGGACTCTTCCTCCCGTGCTCACTGACAAACATATCAACACATACCTTTACACAAAGAAAGAGGAGCTTTGCCACACACACACACACACACACACAGAGTAAACTGCATGTGTGTATGGAAGACAACAGAGCTGTTTTAGGTTTGGAGCTGGACTCTGTGGCGCCCTCTCCTGTGTGCCTGCTGCCTCAGGGCTGTTCGCCTTGTGCTCTCTTTTCTTTCAGCATTCAGCACCCTCTTACTCCATGTTCCCCCCGGCACTTACTTATACTCACGTGATCACACTTCATTATTTATTTGTGTAAAAATCATCTTCACCTCCAACCACTTGTGTGTTCTACCTCTTTTTATCTGAACTCTGAGCCTTGATGGTTTTGTCACGGAGCGGAGACAGCAGACTAGAGTGGATCTCCTGAGCACGAGGCTGGAGCACATCCCTGAACACGCTGGGGGAGGAAGCAGTTCGCCAGACTATCACAGGTTCAATATTTATCACATCCACACCTGCATGAGTGGGGCACCTTAGAGTTACACATCAATAATAAAATAGACAAAGAGAGACCTTTGGTAGTGAAGTCCTGGAGCCTGAGCTCTGTGTTGTCATGGTGAGGACCGTGGTGATGCCCAGAGCCACTCTGGCCGGGGCAGCATCCATGTTGATCCAGAAGGAGACCCAGGACAGGATGACGATGAGCAGAGACGGAATGTACATCTGGATCAGGTAGTAGCCCATCTGCCGCTCCAGATGGAAGCGCACCTCAATACAGGTAAACTTACCTGCAACACAGCAGAGACATGCTCACATGGTATGAGATAATTAATACAACATGGACATGATCACGTTAAAATGACATGACAATTAACAGCAGAGACAAGCTCATATGTTATGACATGTTAATCACAGCCGAGACACACTCACATGTTATGACATGTGATAACCTTCTTGAACTTTGGTTTAAGGATCTACAAACTTACAAAATAGAATCGTCATTCCCTTTCACTTCTCACCTGAGACAGGGGCGTGGCTACAAAAAGTGCTCTGGACTTGGAGTCTGCTCATTAAGCAGCCAGAGATCTCTAAATCTGGATACTGCCTGTCCTTTTCTGACCTGAATCATTACCCCAGAGACGCCACATCCTGTTAGTCTGCTGTCCATGTTCACATCTATTCATACATGTGTGTGTGTGTCACCTGTGTTGTAGTGCTTGGTGCAGTATCTGAGGTCTGATTCGTCTTTGAGGATGAACTGCGGGAGCGTGAGGCCTTCGGCCACTTGGACTGGTCCATTTTCCTGCCACTCAAAGATCAGGTCGTTCATGGTGTAACCAACTGAAACAAGCAAAGCACAATTGAAAAAATCAAAAAATTAATAAAAACATGATGCAACATAAATATAAAGGTACATATGGTGCAAAAATGCAAGAGCTTGTAGACTTAATGCCAGCAATTGCAGAACAAGTCTGAACTTGACTGACAATATTCAGACATCTATATTCACAAATGTGTAGATTGATATTTACATAAATACAATCACAGTTGAAAACTTGTAATGCAACATTTACTCTTTTTTTTCTTTTTTTACTTGACTCCATTTTCCATCACAACCAACACTCAGTGATTACAGCCTCTGGAATCGGTCACTGCAGCTTCCCATCATGTGATCTCCTCTTGCATCACAAAGTGACCGATCTCAGCCAATTGAGGGAGTTTTCAATTTCACAGGGGTTAACTAACCCTAACAAGTTCGAGGAGTGTATGAAAAAGCTTAATGAGAGAGGTGAGATTCAGAATCCTGTATTCTGCCAAAGCCACAATTAATAGCAAGGATGGAGCTCAGACATTTTGATGTCCCCGCGAGGACATGGCATGTGCTGTATGAATACTGTCCAGTGATTTGCTGGCGAGGGACTTAAAATTATGTGCAGCATTGTGCTCAATGTCGGACTTCTTTTCTTTTCTGTCTCTGTTAACCTTTTCTCAGGTTTCTCCTGGGGTGGACTGGTGCAAGTGGACACCGGCTGGGACTCTGGTTGAACAGTGCATGGGAGACAGAGCGAGTGGAACAAGTGTGGATCACAGACTGTAGATTATTTTATGATGGATGGAAGAAGGAAGGGGTGGGGTTGTGAGATGGCTATGGTGGTGGTGTTTGAAAATATGTTATAAACGCTTTGACAGAATGGAAATGTGTTTAATTATTTATTTCAGATTTATTTGTCAGGGACAATGGAATAGCCTGGAGGCTATTTTACATCTGGAGGAAAGTACTGTATCTGAGCTTTCTGGAGCACTCCTTAAAAGCTTTATGTTGGAGAGAGACCTGTATCATTGGCTTATGGTGCTGTCATTTATACAAATCTTATTTAGTTTATAGTTTGTCTATTTTGTTATTTCCTTGTTTGGTCTTGAATATTATAGTTACGGTCAGTTTCTGTTGATTTTTTCAGGGTGAGTGGACAATTGACGACAATTGACATGTTCATGTTATTTAAAAGTGAGAATGTTATGTTTTCACATATTTTCTGTCATATCTAAAATGTTATGTCGGATTTTCATGTCAGTTAGCAGTAATAAGCCTGTGACTATGTTATCTCCTAACATATACCTACCTCTTTGTCTCTGCTGATTGGGAATGACTGAGATTTCTCTTGGCACAGCTACCAGGTCACATCTACGTCTTCAGGCTGCGCTAGAGGCTGCGCAGGAAAAGAGCTTCTAATAGACTTCACTGGTTTCCTTGGAAAATATGCCGCCGCTTTGTCCGTTAATTTTATTTATCCTGCCATAAACCATAGTCCACCGGAGTTTAGAAACACAAAGGAAGCGCTAGGTAACGGAAATTGGGCTGAAAATAAGGATATGTGATGCATGTATGCTAAAGTCTGTGGCCAGTGGGCTGGAGCTAATGGGCCCCCTGGGGCCAGGCTGCGCTCCTGATTGGATTAAGGAGGAATTAGACACCGTAACCCTATCAACATTATTAAACACGACTTTGTGTTTCCTTAGAAAGATACGGCCACATGTCTGCTGTACTGTATCCATATCATACTAAACTATGAGCTATATGGATAAATGAAAAACAAGAGAAAACTTAAGATGCACTGCAAAGTAAATGAAAGTATAACACGGAAAATGACATATAATATGATGTGGAAATATTATCCACACATTGGTACTTCCCTGGGAATTACTGAATCAGACTGTGTCCAGTGTGTACAGGTGGTGCTTCCTGTTTGAATCCAAGCAGCAGGCTAAATGCTCTGTGGCGTGCACAGTTCTGTCTCTGGACCAACAAAGGTTTAGCATGCTGCTCTATCCCCACAGGGACAGATCCCAGCATGCATCTCAGTGAGGTCCAGGACATTCATTCGGCACAATGATGAATAATACAATGAAGCAGAGCCATGTTCACTTATTAATCGACAGTGTGCGAACTGGCATTGTGCATTTGTAGAACATTAATGTGAGAAGCTTTTTTTTTTAACAAATTTAATTATGGCGGCTGCTCACAGATAGAAGCTCTGAGAGAGACTGCAGATGTGGCATGCAGCGGTAAGAGCTCCACTATGATTTCATGAATCATATGATGAATAATAAACCAGAGGAGAAAGGGGAAGATAGAAGCGTGGAGTTGTGTTCAGGTGTCAGAGGGTGTAGCAGATTGCACCCCGAGCATCAGGTCTCCAGGTGCCTCAGGCTCATGTCGGTAGTTGCGTGTGCTACATTAGCTATAGCCATGGAGCTCCCAACTTACAGAACGACAGCAAGGGTGGGGACGTTTGTCTCAACATGCTGACTGTGTTGCCTTAAAGGCTCACAACAAGGAAGTGCCGAGTAAACACCACATTTTTCCAAAGATAGTAACATTTATAGTTTTCTCCAAGATGAGCACTGACATGTAACAGTGGTTATTTTTAGTTAGGTATAAAATAAATTCCCTGCCAAGCAGTGCATGTATGTACCAACACCCCTCGCTGTGCACTTACAGAACAGCAGAAGAAAAAAAATGTAACAGCTATACTATGATGTACTAACTGAAATAACACTAACAAGGAAATGTTCCTCGATTCCAAATTCTAGCAGTTATGGTTAGAATTAGGTTTGGTTCTGTTCAGGGGAGAAGTGGTGGACGCGCTTTTAGTTCATTAAAGTTAGAGTGCGTGTGTGTGTGTGTGTGTCAAGGCAAGATGGCATCACTGTTTCTGCTGCTTTTTTGTTTTTCTGTGTATTTTGTAGCAATGTCTCTGCATTATATATTTATGATCTTAAAACTCTTCTTAGCATCCAAAACTAGAATTGCTGCTGTCAAAGTACGACTTAGAATTGAAAACTGCAAATTCCCTCCCCTGTCATCCAGAATACCTCAAGGCCTGTGACGGGAAAAACGGGAGGGGGTGGATGTTACGGTCTGCCAGTTAGAAGTGGCTGGATCTGGCCTATTGTTCCATGGCTACTGACTCAGCCTCCCCCACTCTGGCAAACACAGGACGGCAGAGGCGCCATGGATCATGGAAACCTTGGTCCGCTGAGCCGCGATCATCGACCCGCGGGAAATGAACAAAGCGTTTCTGCTTAATGACTTCTTTACCACTCGTGAGTTGGAACCCTGGCTCCACGCTGCTGAGTTGACTCCTTCCTCTGAACTTGTTCTTCCGGATTGCCCAATGCTGGCAGGCATGCCAAGTTCAATCACCCATTGGATTCTTTTTGCTGACTTTTTGGCATTGATTGTATTAAGACATGACTGTCTTTTAATTTTGGGTTTAATATACGTGTATGCTGTCCAAATCGACCATTGCTCAAGGATTTTTTGAATCTCATCAACTCCTTTGATCTTGCTCAGTCAGTCACTGGCCCAACACACGGAAAAGGACACACTCTGGACCTTGTGCTGCCTTATAGTTTAAGTGTTGATGTCAGTAACATTTGTGATTCATGTGTATATCTGATCATTTTAAGGTTGAAAACTGTGTTCCCACACGTGAATTCCATTCGATGGATCATTTAACTTTATTACATTTCTCAAATGCCTTTAAAGAATCTATGTTGTGTAAATTGGGGGACAGCTGATGATCTTACTACCTTCCTAGACACCACCTGTACTGTTATCTTAGCTTGAGCCTGTATCACTCTCCTTATTAACAGAGTAGGTTCACACTACGCGGCCTAAAAACTGCCATGCCCTCCCGTTTTTTAAAAGACATTTTCGATACGGCTGGACCCATTATTCTTTTTTTGATCAATACTTGTGTAACCTTAGGGGGTGTTCCAGCTGCTTTAAAACAAGCTGATATAACTGCTGCTAGAACTGTAGGCCGATCTCTAAACTACCCTTTATCTTGACTACCTTGTTTTTTAGAAAATCAAGCTATTCAGGAGAAGTTTCAGTCATAGTACTGAAACAACATATTCTTCTGTGCACTGCTCTTTCCTCATTACATACAGTATGTTGCCCTTTGGATACATTTTTAAGAAGCAAAATATTGCGTCCATTGTTGCTGATGTGCAGATGAAAACTACAATTTAATATTGTGCGCAGTAGGCTACATCAAAACATAGATGGTTCTAAACTTAAATGACAGTAAGACTGAGATTCTTAGGTGTGGACAAGGTCACCTGTCGGGTGATCCTCTTGGTGCCTCGGGCCCTTTAGCCTCTCATAGTCAACATTTTGACAAGAATCTTGGGTTGTTTTTGACAGCTCGTTCACATTTAATAAGCAAATCAGTCTAGTGGTCAAATCAAGCTTTTTTCCAGTTGAGACAGTTGGCAAAGATGAAGGCCTATTTTTTTCCTAAAGACTTTTCCAAAGTTATTCATGCTTTTATTACGTCTTGATTAGACTACCGCAACTCTTTATACGTGGGGGTTGATCACTGTTTACTAAATCGCCTCCAGTTAGTACAGAATGTAGCCGCTCACATTTTAACCTGTACAAATAGAACACTGAGGTCAACCAACCACTTGCTTTAGGATGTCCCAAAAGCATTGGGGACAATTGATCATTTTTGTATTTGATATTCTGTCTTGTTCCACACTTGGGTCAACCACAGTTGTTTAAATGTGCTATATAAATACATTTGACATGGACATGTGTGTGTGTGTGTATTCTGCACTTACAGCTCTCCAGCTGCATGATACAGGTCTGAACATCCATAGGGAAGTTTTTTAGATCCATGGGGCATGACAGAGTTAATGTTAGCCTGAAAGCAAAGAGAGAGGGGAGAACAAGGGACATGTGAGTCAAAGACAGTGACAGGCTTTGAAGGCATCCATAAATGTCCAACACAGTATCCAAACCCTTTTATCTGTTGTCATTTTAGAAATAATGCAGAACTAAGTCAGATATCTCTGGAGCTCAAAACAAAATTGGAAACAAAATTACCATTTATATGGATCTGACAAAAACAACCTTTTAGTTTTTGTGTCTAGGACATTCAAAAATCAGATTCTATTTTTCAATTCCATTCTTACTATATGACAAATCAGTATAGTCTTGGATGATTAGCTCACTCCACGTAATCTGGGGTTTTATCATTCAGTCTGCATTGTGTTGAGAGTAAGCGTGCTCGTGGTTCATGCACTGTTCATCAAAAAAGATGACTTCAGAAAACATTGTAAAATGACAGAACATGTTTTTGAACAAGGTGCATGCTTCAGTGACGGCTGCTATAAAAAGTCAAAATTCTGATGGTGGCCACCATGCAGAACTGGCTGTGTTCCTTTTTCCAGCTCTAGCCTACTGCTACCTTTGGTTATTTAGTATTTTTTCAGATATGAATGAGCCCCCCCCCCCACACACACAACCACACACACACTTACCTTATAGAGTACAAAACATTCCCGTTCTTAAATATCCTCAGCAGTTTGTTATCTGTAGTGACTTCGTGAAAGTGTGCCCCCTTCTCATTGGCAAAGAACAGGTCTGGTTTCCAAATGGAGTCTAGCATAGAGGGGTCCAGATCCAGAGAGTCATCTGGGTATTCTGCATAGGCAAGCCTGGGGTCATTCCACTGCTGACGGAGGAAGATATTTACCCGGTAGTCCTACAGACACACAGAATAAAATGAAGATATCCCTGACACAGACACAGGAACGGGAAGTTAACAAAGCAGTATCAGTAAAGTCTGGCTCAGTCCAAGCATCATGAACGCTGTCTACATGTAGATCAACTGCCATCCACATGTCAACGGTCTACACTGGTGCTCTTAGTAAAGGTTTAGATCATTGCGTATAGTGACAGTGTGAATATAGATAAAGCTACACTCCTGGAAGCAGACTTCCCAACCATTCATCTAAGCTGCTTAGTGTGTTGCAACCTGCTCGAGGTGTGCACGGCGGAGCGAGAGGCGTGCACATTATTTTCAGCCCAGCAGTTTTGTTCTGGATTCTTGATTTCTTCCTCAATAGCAATAGCATTGAGAAGCACACAGACATGCTTATATCCTCAGGTAAGCAGATGTCTATGGTTTCTAATCCATGGGTGAACCCATTATTAGAATTATTGATGGTTATTACAGGAAAGGTGCTTCTTTTTTGGCACCAACTTCCTTAACCATGACATAATTTCCCCACAATGACTCATTATCCTGACCAATTAAATAAACCATCCGGAGTTAGAGTTGGCCACAGCTTCACCATCTCCCCACAGCTTCAACTTGTGTGAAATGAAAGAGATCTGTGTGGGAATTAAAAACAATGAGCGAAGATAAGCCCAGCTTAGGGGGAGGGGCATGGGGAGATGAAGCTTGATGAATTTGGTTTGGATTGAATTTGGTTATCTCTAGATTTGAATGATGGTCCGTGAGAATAAAAGTACCATCAGTAACTAACCCATTGGACGGCTTTCGGATCAGCTCCCTAGAAAATTCCCAGAATGCAGTGTAAAGGCAGTGAGCATATCTGCGTAATATGCTCCCTGACTGGAAGTGACATCACTACTCTTCCACTTCACTGCCAACAGAGCAGAGGCAGTGCAAGCTGAACACAGATGTGGCCACTGAAATGAAACTAAGGTGTGACAGTAATAGTAACTGTCCCTTGGTTTTGGCCTACATGAGTCAGACACGCAGTTTTATTGTATCAGCCGTATTCTTGTGATGCAACCGAGTCTCATTGAGAAGCTGTGTAACACATGCATTATTACAGTTACATATATTTAAATGTGTTCCCACTTGATTCTTTATTTTTCGTTACCTGCAGGCCACAATAGGTTGCTTATCTCTTAAGAGAAGACACATGGCATTATCCTAGCAACCATGCAGATGGGGAGACCTTTATTTCACTCATTTCAGGCGCTCTCCTGATTACCGTGTGTGCTTGTCTCTGTATTTTTATTCAGAGGTTTACCCGGCTGTGAATATATCCATTCTAGGGCTGCACAATTATGGCCAAAATGAAAATCACGATTATTTTGATCAATACTGTAATCACGATTAATTATCTGGTTTATTTGTTGATTTAGCCAAAACACATTTTATTGTCACATATGCTATTTATAATGTTTTCACATCCATATTATGCTACATCCTTCTTATGTTGAAGTTGTATGTTGTATAGACATACAGCTGCAACACATGGAAATGAAAATTAGCTTTCTGAAATAAATAGCGTAGGATATATTTTTTAATGTATCTCTGAGAAAGGTCCTTTACTTGTTTTCAACAATAACTGACTAAAATAGCTAGAGAGAGAGGGGGAGTGCGATGGACGCTACTCACAAAGAGACGGCTGACTCATTATGAACGGGTCCAGCACGGGTTGAATGGCGGGTCATTGGAGATACACACGTCGTGTGTATGAAACGTCTGTATTGTCACTGCGCTGCATTTTTATGAACTATGATATTCTGGCCATGGGTCACATCTCTGGCCCAGGCCCAGCAGCTCCGTCTCACACGCTGTTACTCTACCAACTGAAGTTAGAAGTTATTAGAAGTTTGTTGTATTCAATAACTTCTTCTGTGTTTTTCGACGTCGCGGCCGCTTAACAATATACAGCTGTGTTAATAACAATTAAAACTGTGGACAAATGTCAGAAGTGTGGACCGGCGCTGTGTGGCCAGGCTGCACGGAGAGTAAGAGGAGAGATCCAACACAGGCACGAGTTTACAGAAGGAATGGGTCATGTAACGCAAAATTAAACTATATCTATATAAACAACACTGCAGCGGATGCGAGGACATTAGGTGCGTCCCAGAGGAAAAATATCACTTGCGCCCTAGAGCCATGTGAGCTATCAGACACCAACTAGCACTGGTCACTGCTGTTGTCTGAAAACCAACACAGATGGGACAAAATGTTGCGTTTACTGGTAAACTGGTAAACCGACTGCTATCTCTTGAATTTTCCTTACGTTACTCTGTCCTCTGGGACTGTCTCCATCTAGAAACTAAGCTGCGCGGTGGAGGGAACAACTCTGACTGGAACATGATCAGACAGTGGTTTACGGAGCCGTAGATTGGCTTTGTAAAAAAAACCTGAGCGTTCTATGAAATTATACATAAAAAAGAAAAAATAAAAAAATTAATTGTGCAGCCCTAATTCATTCCCTTCATGACAGTGGTAGACTAGTAATTACACTTATGAACCATAACACATTTAAATACATTTTCTATTGTGAAGCTGAGCCTTGTGTCTGTATAAGTATATGGAAAGTTAATGTGTTTATTGGGAATGAAATAATAAATAATAATAATAATAATAATGTGCCGCATATGGGATGAGCCCAAAGGTCAGCTCCTGTACACAGTTCCATTAGGTTTTACAGTAGACATTTGTAGCAATTCAATGAGACTGAATCAGATGTTAAAAAAAAAGTCCATCACATATATCACATCATATTTTGCTCATGCTGGAATTATAATCGTTTCCTAACATACAACCACATCAACTGTAGATGCATTCATTTCTCCGTTAACAGTGTTTAACTGTGTTTACAGCTCAGTGCACTGTGCCACAGCCACAGGTTTTAGGAAATGTATTTCAACAAAAGGTCGTTATGTGTCCATTATCATGTCAGATGAAGTAAACACTGCTTGGTCGCACACAGAAACAGAATGGATTAAGAGGGATGGAGAGATTGAGTGAACAAATGAAAATAGTGGTAAATCTGTTCAACACAGATAGAGTGTACACACCAGAGTGAACCTGATAGTAAGCCGTGTATTTGTGTGTGTGTGTGTGTGTGTGAGAGAGAATTACAGGGCATTAAGAAATAAACTCTGAATGTTTCTTCCTCTTTCAGTGATGTAATGGTAAAACAAAGAAGGGAAAACTGTGGCCAAACATTTAGCATCATAAATGGTTATATTAACATAACATCTTTTATTAAGACATGGGTTTAAGACCACTAGAAGGTGTGCTCCTTTTATGGGCCTTCTGATCATGTATAGGTGAATTAGCTAAGCTCTGAAAAAACAAGATGGAAAGTGAATTAGCTTCACAACGTCACAGGACACATTCACACAAAGTTATTTATTCAAAATAAAAAGTTTGCAGGGGCAAGCAGGAGCTATCAACATGAAGAGATGGCAGATAAAAAGCAAAGGAGGAAAAGGACTGAAGAATACAGATTAAAAAGGAAGTTGAAGGCAGGAAAAGAGGAAGAGCCTTGTTATATCGGTGAGGCTTTTCAACACTGCAGAAACCTCCCTGATTTCTAGGAATGAAATTGGATCAGAACAAGGAGTAGCAACTGGTACTTTCAGAGCAGAGGAGAAATGACTTCAAAACCTCATAGTATACCAGCTGTAAGTATGGATTTGGCCAAAATGAAGCCTGCAGTATGCAGTATGCATAATCTGCAGTACGCCAAAACTACACGGATGTTGTACTGATTCGGAAAAAATCTCCAGTATGCATCGGACTACCTTATCTATTGTATCCCACAATGCAAACCGCCAAACAGTCACAACAACTGGAAGCTTTACACAATTTTTGTCTGCTATTTTGTCACTTAATTCACTTCTGAGGCATTTTTTTAATGCAAAAAATCAACTGTGTAAATTTCGAATGTGGGCCTTTTTACAAAAATTGATCACACATTTGCTTAATTTTTGGAGACCACAAAAACAGCCAGTGGTATTGTGCAGCTTGGAAACGCTTCTTGTAGCCAGCCAAGAGTCTTTAAATCTTGTTTGAGGTATCTTCGCCCATTCTTCCTTCCAAAAGTCTTCCAGTTCTTTGAGATTTCTGGATGTCTGTCACACACTGCTCTTTTAAGGTCTATCCATAGATTTTCAATTATGTTGAGGTCAGGAGATTGTGAAGACCATTGCAAAACCTTCAGTTTATGCCTCTTGATGTAACCCACCGTGGATTTTGAGGTGTGTTTAGGATCATTATCCATTTGTAGAAGCCATCCTCTCTTTAACTTCCGCTTTTTCACAGATGACATCAAGTTAGCGTCCAAAATTTGCTGAAATTTTATTGAATCCATTGTTCCTGTAACTTGTGAAATGTTCCCTGTGCCACTGGCTGTAATACAACCCCAAAGCATGATTGCCCCCCCCCCCCCCCATGCTTAACAGTTGGACAGAGGTTCTTTTCATTAAATTCTGTTCCTTTTCTTCGCCAAACGTACTTTGCTTATTGCGGCCAAAAAGTTCGATTTTAACCTCATCGGCCCACAGAACTTGTTCCCACAATGTATCAGGCTTGTCTATATGTTCTTTGCAAATTTCAAACGCAGATTTTTGTGGTGAGGACGTAGAGGAAGTTTTCGTCTGATGACTCTTCCATGAAGACCATATTTGTACGAGTATCTCTTTATAGTGGAATGGTGTACCAACTCCAGTGTCTCCAGGTCTTTCTGAATGGATTGTGCAGTCAAACGTGGGTTTTTTCTTTTCTCACAATCCTGCGAGCTGTTCTGTCTGATATTAACGCTGCAGGGTGCCCAAACTTTTGCAGACACCATTTTCTTGTTTGTTATTTTTAAACTGTTAATGATGGAAATAAAATCTATCTTTTTGTGAAATATTATACGAATGTATAATCTTTCATTTGATGCCTTTTGAAGATTATTCCATCTTTTCTTGGCGTCTTTATGCACATTAATACACATTTTTACCTGGGGTGCCCAAACTTTTGAACCCCACTGTATAGCAAAGGGGTAAATGTTTACAATATGCCAAAACCAGCATGGGCATTAACACAAATATAAAATCAGCGTAAATTCTTTCAGGCAGACCTAACTGTTAATCGATACACTCTACCTAAATCAAATCAGCTGTTGGAAGCGTTCACCTTCCTGCTTAACCAATCAGAATTGTACACAAATTGCCATCACAGAGTCACAACCCCGCTTTTAAAAATCGGTTTCTTCCTTTGCTATCAGCTATCGTTGCAGGCAAAGAGTGCAACCTTCCACCTCCCCCCACCTCCACTCCTCTACTCCAGCTCCAGCTCCCCTTCCACCTCCAATTATCTACTCCAGTTAAAGTCCAATAAGTCTCTTATCAATTCGTATGAAGATGTCCCAGGTCAGGACAAGAAACTAACAATGGAAAGATCAACAAGCCACTCCCACACAATTGAAATTATATCCACCAGCCATTTTCATATAAGTTTCACTGTCTCTTGCAACTTTATTGCAACAAAAACAATACAAAAGACATAGCAACAGCTGAGATCAATTCAAAAAGACCTGAGGGGTAAAGTTAAGAAGGCTTGGGAGGAACACAGCACACGTGCTAGGAAAGCCTTTTCAATGAATAATTCAAAAAACCTTTGGGACACTGTGAAAGAAATTACTAACATGAACTCTGGAAAGAAGGAACTGAATGTGTGGAGAGATTTGGACAAGGTTAATGATCGTTTGACCTGAATCATGAGAGTAATGTGACCCGCTGCAGAGACCTGTCTATGTCACTAACATGTGACCCAATACAGGACAGAATAATAAGTAACCCTAATGCTGTCACCAAGGCTTTTAAAAAGCTGAACAGAGATTAGGCCAGTGGGCCGGATGGCATTTCATCTTTTATTCAGAAAACATTTTGGATGAGCTGACTCTGGCTTGGAGCAACTCTACTCTCTTTGATACTCTGAACATAAATACAGGTGTGCCTCAAGGCTGTGTAAGCGCTCCATTACTTTTATAATATACACAAATGATTGCAGAAACAATAGAAATAACCACATTATAAAATTTTCCGATGATACGGCCATACTTATTCTACTTACAAAAGACTCAAACGTTGCTTTCTATAAACAGGAGATAGAGGAGGTAGAGAAGTGGTGCAACAGGCATATGCTGAAAGGTTTGTGTTGTCCCTCATCATATAGCCTACTGTACAACTAAATGGGTTCATTCATATATTCTGAGCAGTAAGTTACAGCAGTAACATTATATTTGGTTATTAAACCAATTAGTCATTACAAGAGTCATAGCTTACCCTAGACAGATTGATTATACAATGAGATGTCCCTGTCTCCATTTACCAAGTATCACTGTGATTACTGTATAAAGTGTTTTTCATATTATGAGTCCAAGGTTAGAGGATTACACTAATTTAAAAAGAAATAACATGAACATTACAATTATAATCTCCTTAGCTATATTGTATAGACAGCCTGGAAAAGTAATCACACAGAGCTGGCTTAGTGTTGTGTAAAGATGAAAAATGAATTGACTCCAATAAATAATAAAAGTCAAATGAAAGCAGTATTGTAAATTCTGAAATTTGTCATTAAAGGGGCGCGCACTAGAGGATGGATACCCGACCCGAGCCCGACGGGACCCGACGTACCCGACGGGTCGGGCCGGGTTCGGACAGATTTTCAGAAAGGATGCTCGGGTTCGGGTCGGGCTCGGTCACATCAGCGCGATAAGGAATTGAACATTTTGAATTTAAAATAAATGTCAAATATTACCCTAACATCCGTCTTCCTGTGTGCTGTGACAACCAAAGACGTGCGTATTAAGCTCCATGTGGCAGCGCAACGATGGAAGATGTTAAAAAAAAGTTGGCCGCAGGAGATTTTAAAACTATTGAAAACGAAGGAAAGTCAGCTGTGCATTGATGCGCTCATCTGTTGACATTTCCCAATGCCTTCCTACAATTGCTTAATAAAAGCGGGCTTTCCACACAAACAAACGTACATGTGTCATTAGTATGAGAAACAAATGCAATTTTAACTGTGTCGGGCTCGGGTCGGGCTCGGACAGAAATATCTTAATGCCTGTCGGGCTCGGGTCGGGTTCGGTTACTGCTCTGTCGGACGCGGGCCGGGCTCGGACAGAAAAATCCGGCCCGATCCGCACTCTAGCGCGCACGCACGCACACACACACACACACACACACACACACACACACACACACACACACACGCACACACACACACACACCACTTGAATCACCCCTCCATCTTTAGAGAAGGCTTGATGGGTCACTCTGCTAGCAGCAATCACTACCAACTTACACACACATAAATCAATAAATCTATCTATGTTGTCAACCAGTTTTTGGACGGCTGTGGCTCAGTGGCGGTTGCCTGCCAATCGGAAGGTTGGAGGTTCAATCCCTGGTCTTGCAGGCCCATGTCAAAGTGTCCTTGGGCAAGACACTGAACCCAGAGTTGCCCCCAATGCTGCTCCATCAGAGTGTAAATGTGTGTGAGTGTGTATCTGATGAGCAGGGGGCACCTTGTACAGCGGCCTCGGCCAGAGTGTATGAATGCATGTGAATGGTTCCTGTACTATGTGGAAGACCTTTGAGTAGTCGTTGAGACGAGAAAAGCGCTATATAAGAACAGTCCATTTACATTTTGGTTTAAGAAGGCTAATAACTTATTTTGGAATTGGCTACCATAGCAACTATTTCTTTGAGCCAGACTGAGTACATGTTCCCAGGAGGCGCGGCTCATCAGCAGAGTAGCATGTTAGCAGAGTAGCATGTTAGCAGAGCAGAAGCGTGCACGCACAATGCATTCATGCTCTGGACTGAGTGTGTTGGCAGTGCTCAGAGCCACAATTGCTGTTCTATGTAAAACATATAAATACTGTACACTTTGTAGACCTTTGTAGATCAACCAAATTTGTATAAAAATACACATTTTAAAGCTTTTTTTCCTCTGGGCTGCATGTGTATGTTTCTTCCAATCTGCATTGGTTTAGGAAAGTATCTTCATCTGTGCCTGGTGTTGTGATGATGTAGACTACATGCTTTATATGACTGTGACAAAATATGGCAATTACAGTACATCTGGTGGCCAAGACATTATTGATAATATGCAATATATTGGTATTTTAAGTGGAAATAAACAATAAAAGCAGTCCTGTTGTAGTTTTCCTTCTTTGTTTAGATTATTCTAGGTGGATGACATCCTGGAAGGAAGCATTGCTGCTTCTAATCCACCAGTATCTTGGACATTTCCACACACACACTAAACTGTTTGTGGTATGGTTTGTCCCTGGTCGAGGGTCAAGACAGATCTGCTGTGTCCGCACATTAACAAAGTGACACGTTTGGGACATTTTTTACTAATTGAAGCATACATGAAACCCATCAAAAACGTGTGTGTCTAATAATGATGTACAAAGCAGCTTGTGTGCAGCCTGACTGACTTCATGTCAGAGTCACTCAATGTCTTCACTGTGTGTCTGTCTCTTTACATTTCTGTCTCTGTGTCTCCCTCTGTCACTATCTCTCCTTGTCAGTGAGTCATCAGGTCTGTTTGACAGTTTGAAGCTTGTCTTTCTTCCTCATGCACACTATTTGCCATTCTGGCAGATGATAATAGTGATAAATTAAAAAAAATAGCTGAGTGGCCCTGGCCATAGATCCTAAATTGCAAAGAGATCAATAATAACATGAAACATTTACCCTTCTGGGGTTGAGGACTAGATACATTTGTCATGTATTTAGAATAATGGTGCAGATGACAACAGACGTTACCTTCGATAGTGCAACAAAATATTTGCGCGTAACAAGCCATCCATCCATCCATCCATCCATCTTCATCCGCTTATCCGGTATCGGCTCGCGGGGGCAGCAGCTCCAGTAGGGGACCCCAAACTTCCCTTTCCCGAGCCACATCAACCAGCTCCGACTGGGGGATCCCGAGGCGTTCCCAGGCCAGGTTGGAGATATAATCTCTCCACCTTGTCCTGGGTCTTCCCCGAGGCCTCCTCCCAGCTGGACGTGCCTGGAACACTTCCCTAGGGAGGCGCCCAGGAGGCATCCTTACCAGATGCCCGAACCACCTCAACTGGCTCCTTTCGACGCGAAGGAGCAGCGGCTCTTCTCCGAGCTCCTCTCGGATGACTGAGCTTCTCACCCTATCTCTAAGGGAGACGCCAGCCACCCTCCTGAGGAAACCCATTTCGGCCGCCTGTACCCTGGATCTCGTTCTTTCGGTCATGACCCAGCCTTCATGACCATAGGTGAGGGTAGGAACTAAAATTGCCCGGTAGATCGAGAGCTTTGCCTTCTGCCACAGCTCTCTTTTCGTCACAACAGTACGATAAACGGAATGTAATACCGCACCGGCTGCTCCGATTCTCCGACCAATCTCACGCTCCATGGTCCCCCCACTTGCGAACAAGACCCCAAGGTACTTAAACTCCTTCACATGGGGTAAGGACTCACTCCCTACCTGAAGAAAGCACTCCATCGGTTTCCTGCTGAGAACCATGGCCTCAGATTTAGAGGTGCTGATCCTCATCCCAGCCGCTTCACACTCAGCTGCGAACCGATCCAGTGAGTGCTGAAGGTCACAGACCGATGACGCCATCAGGACCATATCATCTAAAAAAAGCAGCAATGAGATCCCGAGCCCACCGAACTGCAACCCCTCCCCGCCCTGACTACGCCTCGATATCCTGTCCATAAATATTACAAACAGGATTGTTGACAAAGCGCAGCCCTGGCGGAGGCCAACCCTCACCTGGAACGAGTCCGACTTACTGCCGAGAACCCGGACACAGCTCTCGCTTTGGTCATACAGAGATTGGATGGACCCGGTTATACGCCTTCTCCAGATCCACAAAACACATGTAGACTGGTTGGGCGGAATCCGCATTGTTCCTCTTCAATCCGAGGTTCGACTATTGGCCGAACCCTCCTTTCCAGCACCTTGGAGTAGACTTTACCAGGGAGGCTGAGAAGTGTGATACCCCTGTAATTGGCACACACCCTCTGGTCCCCCTTTTTGAAGAGGGGAACCACCACCCCGGTCTACCACTCCTTAGGCACCGTCCCAGACTTCCACGCAATGTTGAAGAGGCGTGTCAACCAAGACATCCCCTCCACACCCAGAGCTTTCAGCATTTCTGGACGGATCTCATCAATCCCTGGGGCTTTGCCGCTGTGGAGTTGTTTGACTACCTCAGCGACTTCCACCAGGGAAATTGATGACAATCCCCCATCATCCTCCAGCTCTGCCTCTACCACAGAGGGCGTGTCAGCTGGATTTAGGAGTTCCTAAAAGTGCTCCTTCCACCGCTCTATTACCTCCCCAGTTGAGGTAAACAACGTTCCATCCTTACTGTATACAGCTTGGATGATTCCCCGCTTCCCCCTCTTGAGGTGGCGAACGGTTTTCCAGAAGCACCTTGGTGCTGACCGAAAGTCCTTCTCCATGACTTCTCCGAACTTCTCCCACACCCGCTGCTTTTCCTTTGTCACGACAGAGGTCGCAGCTCTTCGGGCCCGTCGGTACCTTGCAACTGCCTCCGGAGTCCTCCGGGATAACATATCCCGGAAAGACTCCTTCTTCAGTCGGACGGCTTCCCTGACCACCGGTGTCTACCAGGGTGTTCGTGGGTTACCGCCCCTTGAGGCACCTAAGACCCTAAGACCATAGCTCGCTGCCGCAGCTTCAGCAATGGAAACTTTGAACATTGTCCACTCAGGTTCAATGCCCCCAGCCTCCACAGGGATGCCCGAAAAGCTCCGCCGGGGGTGTGAGTTGAAAGTCCGTCGGACAGGGGCCTCCTCCAGACGTTCCCAATTTACCTGCACTACCCGTTTGGGCTTACCAGGTCTGTCCAGAGTCTTCCCCCACCCCCTGACCCAACTCACCACCAGATGGTGATCAGTTGACTGCTCCGCCCCTCTCTTCACCTGATTGTCCAAAACATACGGCCTCAGATCAAATGAAACGATTATAAAATCGATCATTGACCTTTGGCCTAGGGCAGGGGTATTCAATTAAAATTCTAAGAGGTCCAGTTAGAGAGGATTTCATCAAGCAAAGGTCCGCAACATCACAATGACCAACTTGCGTTATCATTCAGTACCACAGCATAATAGTTGCATGAAAATATGTAAGTATCCTAGTCAACAAACTACTGTCAAAATAAAAGTACAATTCAATAATATTTCAACAATATTTATTGTCAGTTTTGTCAGTTTATATTGTTCATATATTGGGTATATTTGGTCAAAAGATTTGTGCTTTGTCTCATAGTGACGCTTCACATAGCTGCTTTTAATAATTTTGACAGTCTCTGAACATATGAGACATACCGGTTTTGAACTGCTCGTGGGAAGAATGAACATCTGTCCATTCTTGATTGAAAGCTCTGTTTTCGCGGTCCACTTTTCTTTTTTTAGAGCACGCCATGTAAAAAGTTGTCTCTCCCTGTGTGTGTCTATCTCACTCTCGCTTGAGTTGCAGTGGTTATCGGAATGCACAGATTTGATTGGCTTAATCGCATCACATGACATAATTGACAACGCATGCTATTGGTCTAGGAGTTTCCTGGGCCGTGCCAGAGTGCTAAACCAGTACCATAAATGCCAGAAAGTCTGCGCAGGTTAAAATATAAAAGCTCTGTCAAAAGTCAATAATTCTCAATAATGTATTGGTTTTGATCCGGGTCCGGACAGTACGGTGGCTGGGTCCGGATCCAGACCACGGTCCGCCTATTAGTGACCTCTGGCTTAGGGTACTCTGGTATCACGTACACTTATGAGCATCCCTATGTTCGAACATGGTGTTTGTTATGGACAATCCATGACTAGCACAGAAGTCCAACAACAGACAACCACTCTGGTTTAGATCAGGGAGGCCGTTCCTCCCAATCACGCCTCTCCAAGTATCTCCATCATCACCCACGTGTGCGTTGAAGGCCCCCAGCAGAACTATGGAGTCCCCTACTGGAGCCCCATACAGGACTCCATTCAAGGTCTCCAAGAAGGACGAATACTCCGAACTCTTGTTTGGTGCATATGCACAAACAACAGTCAGAGTTTTCCCCCCCATCACCCGCAGACGTAGGGAGGCGACCCTCTCGTCCACCAGGGTAAACTCCAACGCAGCGGCGCTCAGCCGGGGGCTCTTGAGTATCCCCACACCCGCCCGGCGCCTCACACCATGGGCAACTCCGGAGAAGGACAGAGTCCAACCCCTATCCAGGAGTACGGTTCCAGAACCGAGACTGTGCGTAGAGGTAAGCCCCACCAGATCTAACTGGTAGCGCTCCACCTCCTGCACAAGTTCCGGCTCCTTCCCCCACAGAGATGTGACATTCCACGTCCCCAGAGCCAGCCTCTGCCGCCCGGGTCTGGTCCGTCGAAGCCCCTGACCTTCGCTGCCACCCGTGTAGCAGCGCACCCGACCCCTTTGGTTCCTCCCACAGGTGGTGGGCCCATGGGCTGGAGGGAGAGGTCCCACGTAGCTTCTTCGGGCTATGCCCGACCGGGTTCCGTGGCAAACCCAGCCACCAGGCGCTCGCTGACGAGCCCGCCGTCTGGGCCTGGCTCCAGACGGGGGCCCCGGGCTTCCTCCGGGCAGGGTCCCTCTATCCCTTCCTTGCTCTTCCATAGTAGTCTTTGAACCATTCTTTGTCTGGCCCCTCCCCTAAGACCTCTTTGCCATGGGAGACCCTAGCAGGAGCATAAAGCTCCAGACAACACAGCCCTCAGGTTCATAGGGACACACAAACCTCTCCACCACGATAAGGTGATGGTTCCCGGAGAGGCGTAACAAGCCAACATCTTTGATTCATGCTTGTTAATTAACCCTCTGAGACCTAAGGCCATTTTTACAGTTTATTGTCCGTCTGGTTTTATTTTATAAAAAAGCTTGTAAAACATCAACCCTGTTGTCTACAGTCAAGATATGAACAATTTTTTTTAGGACAAACTGGGTTAGGTAGAATGATTGGGCTGCAGTGAGGTCACTTGCATGTTAAAAATTGTAGGTCCTTAAAGACAAATAAATAAATAAAACATGAATCTTCCAGATATGTACTGATATCACAGACAGATAAGTAATAAATAAGCCATTTTACTCTCTAAAACACTTCTCATATGTCTTGGGAGTCACACTGTGAAGAAATAATCATTATAACTTATACAGTTGACAAAATACATACATTTTTTTCAAAGAAAGTCAAGACGCTTTTGCTCTCCTGACATTTACTTATGCCAATAATAACATAATAATGTCATATTTATTGATATTACACCCACAGCAATGCTACACAAGCAAATGCGTGTCAAAAATGTGCGCCTCTTGGCCTTCCATACAGCCTATTGGCCTTTTTGTACCCTCTGGCCTTACATACAAGAGGGTGACGTTGTCTCCCATATATGGGCATGCTGGTGCCTCTATTTCCGGAAAACAACAGAGAGGAGAGACGGAGCCGCGAGTTAGCGGAAGAAATTAGCCAAAACGCGATGAATTATGGACATAAAGTGGATCAATCTTGGATGTAACAGTTTGGATTTAAAGCCCAACGACCCCAAAAGAGGCTGCAAGTTCCAGGCTCAATAGAAAATCACCTGTGGAGGCTAGAAAGACCCGAAAGAGACCTCCGTAACCGCTAACTCGTTACCTTTTAGACGCAACAATTGGTAAGTCGCCAGCTTGTATGGTTGTTAAATTATTAAACTATGAATCAGAGGTGCTGTTTTTATGCGTGGGCGAGTGTTTCGGTCACAGAGGGTTAATAAGCAATATTATTAGGAAAAACTGAATTAACTTTCATTGTTATGCGGATGACACCCAATTATATCTCTCAATTAAGCCAGACAAAACCAGTCAGTTAGCTAATCTTCAAGCATGCATAAATGATATAAAATCATGGATGACCTACAATTTTCTGATGTTAAACTCAGACAGAACTGAAGTTATTGTGCTGGGCCCTAAACACCGCCAAACCTCATTTTCTAGGCATATAGCTACTCTAGATGGTATTACCCTGGCCTCCAGCACTACTGTCAGAAATCTGGGAGTTATTTTTGATCAAGATATATCCTTTAACGCCCATCTAAAACAAACCTCAAGAACAGCCTTTTTTCATCTTCATAACATTACCAAAATTAGAAACATTCTGTCTCAAAACGATGCTGAAAAACTAGTCCATGCATTTGTTACTTCCAGGCTGTAATTCCTCTCTCCAGAATGCTGCAGCGCTGTTTGGACAAGAACTAAGAAAAAGATCATATTTCTGCTGCTTCTTCGAATTGGCTCCTTGTTAAATCCAGGATTGAATTTAAAATCCTTCTCCTGACCTACAAAGTTCTAAATGGTCAAGCACCATCACATCTTGAAAAGCTGTTAGAGCCGTATTGTCCCTCTAGAGCACTGCACTCCCAGAATTCAGAGTTACTTATGGTTCCTAGAGTCTCTTAGAGTAGAATGGGAGCCAGAGCCTTCAGCTATTAGGCTTGTCTACTGTGGAACCAGCTTCTGGTCTAGAGTAAACTTAAAACTCTCCTCTTTGATAAAGCTTACAGTTAGGGAGTGATGTGTTGCAGCGTCTGCTTAGACCAGTGGGGGAGGGTGTATAGCCGCAGACCCGGCACCCATTCTTTTCTCTGCTTCTCTTCACAGTCGTCAGATTAATTTACCATATAATCATTAATCTAATAAAACTAGAGGGAAAGTAAAGCCCGATCCGGCAGGGGAGAGTTCTAACCTGGCTCCTCTCTTTACACTGCCTCTCTTAGTTATGCTGTAATAGTTTTAGACTGCCGGGGAATTTCCTTTGACATTGTCATGGGGCTGGCCCATGCCTTCCTTTAAACCAGGGGTAACATGTGGTATCATGCTAAGCTAGCCTTAGTATGTGCAGTGGGAGGGGACTGTTAGTGGGAACATTATCATTGGCATGTGGGCTTGCATCAATGAACACATGGGTTGTCATTTTATTTCAGTACTAGGAATCATGGTTGGATAAAAGCAACACATACATAATTCATTTCAAGTTATTTATTTTAGTTTCATTCACCTGTCCTCATTGCAAGCAGGGATCTGGGTTGAATTGGCAAACAGGAAGTGATAAGGTCTGGAGTAATTTATAGAGGGGAAGATCTGGAATGGCCCAAGTGTCAGCCAGTGTAGAGGGGTGTACAGAGTGTATAGAGTTCAGTTTGGAGAAGCTTGGTCAGCATGTAACATTTCATTTGTGATGTTATTGTTGATATAGCGTGTATTCATGAAGCCATAAAGGTTGGGGAATGTTGAATCAACACAATGGGGTTGATTGATTTTCAATTAACTGTGGTTTGTCTTGTAGGAGGGGCTTCTGCTATAAGGGAAAGAGGCCGAGGCTCCTCTGGAAGAGAACTACTTTGGCCGGGAAGAGTGCAGTTGCTAGGCCCAAATAGTCAGGGCCGGATTTAGTTTTTTATTATTTTGTTTGATATTAGTTGGTGATGATAATTTCAATAGTTAGTATTTAGTTTTCATGTTTTGTTTATTTTTTCTATTATTTTTCAATAAGTCATCCGGGCAATACTGCATTTCCTTGTGACTGCTGAGGAAATAAATCAAGCACCAGGTGAAGAACTCCCGAGTCCATTCCTCCTTTTTCCACTATGGGGCTAAACATTACAGACATACTGAGCTCTTCTCTCCTTTATCTTTCCATTTGTGTGCATTCATGTCCCAGAAATGCTTGTTACTAACCTAGCTCTGGGGAGTCATTCCCCAGAGTCCTTATGTTCTATTTCCCTCAGCATGGTTCCTTGGATCAGGGAGGCTCCAAAATCATGGTTGCTGCTGTTGCTGTGGTCCTGCTACACTTCCTGCAATGCCCTGTTACATCATGCTAAGCTGTGCTATGCCTTGTAATGTCGTGCAGTGCCCTGTTATGCCCTTAACTATTATACACTACTATTTCTAGTCACTGATCCATTATCTTTTACTCTGACTGTTAATGCCACTATTCATTTCAACCCCAACCGGCCCTTCAAACACCACCTACCAAGAGCCTGGGTCTGTCCCAGGTTTCCTCCTAATAAGGGAGTTTTTCCTCGCCACTGTCACACTGCTTGCTCTGGAGGGAACTATTGGAACTGAGTGGTCTCGACCTGCTCTATCTGTAAATTATAGAGTGGTCTAGATCTGCATCTGTAAAGTACCTCAACATAACTCTTGTTATTAATTGATACTATCAATAAACTTGAATGGAAATTGAATTGTTGTTGAACATTACATGGTGTTGTTGTAGAGAATACTGTGTTGTATGTTAGCATTATAATAAATCTGTGAAGCAAAACGTAATGCATTTGGACTGAATTGAAAATTTTATTTTGCAAAATACACTGAATTACAAAACTGTGCAGAACAGTGCACTATTGCAGACTTACATACTAAGGTGGGAGGAACAAGCTCTTTGCTGGTCTGGGGATTGAACCGGCAACCTCCAGTTCACAAGTGGCTTTTAGGCCACCACTGCCCATTTATGCTATTATTCCCACTCAATCCCTGAGCAATGTATGCGTATACTATCTAAATGCAAAAAAATTCAAATTCAAATGTCAAACTTTTACATATCATTAGTGTGAATTAGGCTCCTACAGTAGAAGAAGATTAGAGAAAGCGCATATCAATTCTGGTCATATTCACACTGGTCAAAGTATATACTGCACTCTGCATACTCTGAAACTAAAGAAGAATCCCCCCCTCCCCATGCAAAAACAAGGGAGCAGTGAATAAAGCTGCCCTACAGGTCCAAAGTCTGATATACCCATGTCTGGCCTGACTGACGCATGACAGCATCCTGTCATTGCACCAACTCAACACTGATTTCTTTAATAGACAGGAGGAGGACAAGTGCATCTCGTTTAAAATATACGTTTGTCTAATAACAAGCTCATAAATACCAAAAACAATGGTACTTAGTGTTCATCTTTAAAGGGGCGCTATAAGGGGCCATTTCTTCGCTGTTTTCTCGCTTTTTGCTTTCAGGTATCTCTATAGAGCCCCCCTACAGGTTTCTCTATAGAGCGCCCCCTACAGGTTTCTCTATAGAGCCCCCCCTCAAGATTTCCCTATAGAGCCCCCCCTACAGGTTTCTCTATAGAGCTCTCCTACAGGTTTCTCTATAGAGCCCCCCTACAGGTTTCTCTATAGAGTCCCCCTACAGAGCCCCCACCTACAGGTTTCTCTAGAGAGCGCCCCCTACAGGTTTTCTCTATAGAGCTCCCCCTACAGGTATAGATCCCCCCCCCTACAGGTTTCTCTATAGAGCCCCCCCTACAGGTTTCTCTATAGAGCCCCCCCTACAGGATTCTCTATAGAGCCCGCCCCTACAGGTTTCTCTATAGAGCCCCCCTACAGGTTTCTCTATAGAGCCCCCCTACAGGTTTCTCTATAGAGCCCCCCTACAGGTTTCTCTATAGAGCCCCCCTACAGGTTTCTCTATAGAGCTCCCCCTAAAGGTTTCTCTATAGAGCCCCCCTACAGGTTTCTCTATAGAGCCCCCCCTACAGGTTTCTCTATAGAGCTCCGCCTAGAGCTAGCAACTACAAAAAAAACTCAACCATTCCAATGAGTCCAAAGCTGTTAAATTAAGGTAAATTAAGTTAAAAAGTACATAACATTGCAATGTTAAGTGTGTCTCCAATAACAGACTAAGTTTAGTGTTATATTAACCATTGCGTTATCTTTCTGTTTTTTTCTGGGTCAAAATAAAAAAATAAAATTTCAATATTTGGTCGTCTTTTTCCACACTTTTGTTGCTTTCTCCCCCAATGTTGTTATCACTTTTTTCATTGTTTTTATCACTTTTATCATTATTTTTTGTGACTTTTTCATACGTTTTAGTCATTTGACATTTTTGCCATGTTTTTCAACGTTCTTTTATGATTTATTTTTAAAGGCTATAAGATTAAATAAAACATCCCATTGTATATGAAAGTAGAGGACTGATAATTTATTTTACTTGTGAAGAGCATTGCATGGAACCATCCACGTTACTTTCTTTTTTATTTTTTAAATTGGGTTAAAAGAAACCCAAATTTCTGATGTAGAAATTGAATAAAAATTGGGTCAAATTTGACCCAAGGACAATGGGAGGGTTCAGGCACACAGGAAGTGGACACCTGTATGTCTATACAACTTTGAATATTTTTATGAATGCCTTTTGAAGAAACAAGTGTGAAACACTTGAATAAATGTTGCCTGTGCCTTGCTAATCGAACCTACACGTAGCTAACTTCTCCCCATCACAAGACCTCTCCGTTACGTACCATGGTGGTTTCAGCAATGGAGCCAAAGCTGTTGATGAAGATGTTACAGGATACGTTGACCGGAGGACCTGCAGAGGAAGAGACGCACAATGATTAGAGTAGATGGATATGATGTAAATAATACTATTGTAGCATGATCGCCTTAACTGGTACCAACACATGAAAGGAAAGAACGATAAGCCTAACACAAGGCACCAAAACTATGTTTCCAACAGGAGGAACAAGGCCTCACACGGGGCACCAAGAATATCAATAGCAATCACAAACTAGCATCAAATCACCAAAAGGGAAAAATGAACACACAAACCACATTCTCGGGTTCTTTATAAATCATGGGTGCAAACTCAGAGGTAAAAAAGGTGACAAAGACATGATGCAGCCATGATTCGCAGATATTACACAGAATGTGTTCCAGTATCAAGTCCCAGCATTAGATATATCCTTAGTACAGTAGGTATCCAATCTTAATGCATTAGGCGTGTTTACAGTAAAAAGCTATGCAGTCGTGGAGGATGTGGGAGGGGTAGGAATCTCTGGGCCGCTCACGATTTGATTCTGATTCAGAGGCCAACAATCAGACTCTAAACCGATTATTTATGCAACATTTTATTATGTACATTTCCATGCGTGATTTAAAAAAATATACATTTGTTAGACTTTGACATACACAGTATTTGTTACCCACAAGTTGTAATGAAATATTGTGTCTGAGGTATTTTATTGTGTAGTCATTCCATGCGTAAGCCTTCAACATGCTGAGTCACCTTCTAGCCCAGTGATCTTCCATGTCAGAGCCTGAGTCATGTTTAAAGGTGAAAAACAGGAAACATGAGCTGGTCACATGTAATGTGATTAAGTAGTAGATCAACAGCCTGTATTTGTTTTCTATATTTTTTATTAGATTATGCATGTATATACAAAACCTATTTATTTTTTCCTTTTGCCCATTTTTGTGTTTTTTTTCTGCACTCGTCTAAACTTTACGTTGTTGTTGTCCATTATCCCGTCCTCTTTCACTTTGTTTTCTGATTTGTACATATCTTGAGACAGTGACTTCTAAATAAAAATCAACACATTTAAAAGCAAAGAAAAAAAATATTTTTTTTTTAATTAGTATTATAATAATCGATTATTAACTTATCAGAATCAATTATTTAATTGTTTTAGGGAATCTTGCACCCATAGGAAAAGATGGTCTCATTGGTCACTTTTAAGAGGGTGTCAATGGTAATGTCAATGAGCCTCTTCCTGGTTAAATAAAAAGGTAAATAAAATAAAATAAAAAGTAACTTTACTTATATCCCCTTTCGTCGACATTTCAGCGACACAGTAGATCCCAAGCTAGATTTTTCTGTTGGCAAAATAAAGTTGCACCAAAGGGGCACAAAAAAAAACATCCAGCCATATTCATTTCGTTGTATAGTAAAATACCGCACTTTACTTTTGATTGGAGAGGGTTTTTCCTGGCTCAGAATGGGCTTTGAGCGTCAAAGACTGTTTATCCTGCATTCTGATACATTTTCAGGTACACATTTATGGTGAAAACGTCTTAATTTATGTCTAGGAAAATAATTGTGGTGGCAGGAAACAATCCAAAATATAATGGAATTTAATGTAGTAAGGGAAGGGGGCTTTCACATCAATTGACCAGAAAGTCCAGTTCATTTGACAGGGCATAGCCGTATCTTTTTCCCCAAGGAGCCCATTTTGCTCCTTAGTCGAAAGGTGTAGGAGTGACTTTCATATGGTAACTGCTATTACTGTTGTAGCTGATCTGTACCATAATATAACAGGGTTATGAAATATTTATTGGAATGAAATGCAAGACAGGGAATGTTGTTTCACTCTATCCCCATCTCTTCCTCTCTTCCCCCACTTTTATATAAACCTCACTAGAAAATGTATTTTGATGATTATGATCATGTAGATTTTAGTCTGGAAAGATTAGATCTAGGGTAGGTTTGAATTTGGGGCGATTGCTTCACGGGATAAGAAACTCTCTGCTGTACTGGATGCAAGTTGTTAGATGCGGATCTTGCCAACTTTCGGCTAGGTGAATCGCTGTCCACAATAAAAACACAGCTGTCAACTTCAGATATTCGAGTAACAGAAGACAATATAATAAACTTAAAAACTACTGGATCAATCTACTTGATCGCTGTACGCAGTGCTTTTTCAATAGTGAAATGAAATGATTAATGGAGGATAGACAAACATAAAGTCTGGGCATGCACCCTAGAGCGCCCCTCTGTAAAAGAACTTTGCATTCACTTTAGGCCAGGTAAATCTATTTATATAGCACATTTCATACCCAAAGGTAACCCAATGTGCTTTAAAGACTACACAGTGTACATACAAAAACTAAAACTAAACGCACAAAGAAAAAACTTTGAGAATAGCCTCTGTGGAGCTGTGAGTTGGGGCCGGACATTTTGATGAAGGAGAATGAATAAGGTAAATGAGAAATATAATTACCATTGAACCTTGAAATATAGGCGTCTAACCCCCCCACCCCCCCCCCACAATACCGGTCACACATTATTGTTCTGCATTAACCAGGGCTCCAACTCACAAGCTCAGACACCCTAAAAATGTATTACAAGCAATTGTAACTAAAACTCAAAGCAGTTATGACGGGGTAAAGCCTCCCTGGCGCAATTCGTCCCAGACGACTTGCAGAGTCTGCGAAGGTTGAACCTAAGCCCGCCGCCGACTAGGCAAAAGTCCTAAGGAGGGTGAGGTGCAAATTGAAAATGCAACTCTCTCATATACTGTACATTAAGTTTATACACTCACCTATAGGATTATTAGGAACACCATACTAAGGCTGAATCCCATTTCTCCATCTTACCCCTTGGCCCTTAAAACCAAGGGGTAAGGGGTAGGGGTGAAAACATACCCCTATGAAATGGGACACCACTTGGTTACATTACCATACAGTATTTATCACAAACTTCCAAGATGCCGTCTCTGTCTGTCGACTGTGTGGGTTTGGACAACAGTGGCATATGCATTTATATAATTAATAGTTATTTTATGTTCACTTTGGTGGTGCAGAGGCAGATGTTCTTATCTGTGTAGTACTTAGGTCTGTTTGAAATACATATGTGTACACATGTATCATGTACACAAACATATACACCATGTATACACGGTGTGTTGTATATCTGTTTCAGTTATCACTGTTTTGAATGTCATTGATGTTCAGAAAAACATTTTAACAAAAATCTGTCTTTATTGCTGATAAATTAAACAGAACAGGCAAAAACATTACATAAAATTATGTTACAGAACCATTATCAACTATTAGAACCATAAATAACATGTCACACACATAAAAAGGCATTCATATGTATAAAACTAAAAAAATACACACAAGACCAGAAACAAACACATTAACTACAGCTGTTTTGATATTCCAGACCAGTCTGAAGCCTGATGGCCAGTAACCCCTCCACCCCCTCTCTCATATTTCATCAGTGTCCCATATCAAAACCAACAACAATATACAAGTGCATGAATAATGAACAGGAATTAATTACAAATGATAACAATAATACAGTACCAATACAATAATGAATGGGTTCAACATGAACAAATGAATTAGGAAACTTCTGCTCGTTTTCAGCCCAAAGTGGATCAGCTGCTGTGTCCTCCTGTGCGATACAGAGCGGTATATGTAAAGCACGTAGCTATGTATCATAGACCGTTAACAATAATATGTATATACAGTCTATGCGATGTATACAGTCCATTCAAGGCAGAGAAATGCAGGACTGTTGTGCAAATCAACGTTAACGTTAGCGGTTAGCGATTAGCGTTAGCATTGCAAGCTAGCAATTTTTAAAAAGTTTCAGTTAGGAACATGGTTGTAAGTATATATGTACAGGACTGTATAGACCACAAAACAAGACTGTCGTAATTTTTAAATCAATTATTTAAGCCGAAAATACTTACATTTATGTGTCTCTCTGGTTGATGCGGTAGCCATTGCTGCTTGTGTGTTAACAAGTGAGGTCGCGTCCACACTTGGTTTCTAGGGGTATACACCCCTCGGTCTATCCCCTAGGTAATGGGACACCACTAGGTCCCGCGTGGTGAACGCGCAAAAACAAGGGGATGGGGTAAGGGGTAGGGGTAAGACAGAGAAATGAGATTCAGCCTAATACTGTGTTTGACCCCCTTTCGCATTCAGAACTGCCTTAATTCTACGGGGCATTGATTCAACAAGGTGCTGAAAAAATTCTTTAGAAATGTTGGTCCATATTGATAGGATAGCATCTTGCAGTTGATGGAGATTTGTGGGATGCAAATCCAGGGCACGAAGCTCCCGTTCCACCTCATCCCAAAGATGCTCTATTGGGTTGAGATCTGGTGACTGTGGGGGCCATTTTAGTACAGTGAACTCATTGTCATGTTCAAGAAAACAATTTGAAATGATTCAAGCTTTGTGACATGGTGCATTATCCTGCTGGAAGTAGCCATCAGAAGATGGGTACATGGTGGCCATAAAGGGATGGACATGGTCAGAAACAATGCTCAGGTAGGCCGTGGCATTTAAACCATGCCCAATTGGCACTAAGGGGCCTAAAGTGTCTCAAGAAAACATCCCAAAACACCATTACACCACCACCACCAGCCTGCACAGTGGTAACAAGGCATGATGGATCCATGTTCTCATTCTGTTTACGCCAAATTCTGACTATACCATCTGAATGTCTCAACAGAAATTGAGAGTCATCAGACCAGGCAACATTTGTCCAGTCTTCAACTGTCCAATATTGGTGAGCTCTTGCAAGTTGTAGCCTCTTTTTCCTATTTGTAGTGGAGATGAGTGGTACCCGGTGGGGTCTTCTGCTGTTGTAGCCCATCCACCTCAAGGTTGTGCGTGTTGTGGCTTCAAATGCTTTGCTGCATACCTCGGTTGTAACGAGTGGCTATTTCAGTCAAAGTTGCTCTTCTATCAGCTTGAATCAGTTGGCCCATTATCTTCTGACCTCTAGCATCAACAAGGCATTTTTGCCCCCAGGACTGCTGCATACTGGATGTTTTTCCCTTTTCAAACCATTCTTTGTAAACCCTAGAAATGGTTGTGCGTGCAAATCCCAGTAACTGAGCAGATTGTGAAATACTCAGACCGGCCCGTCTGGCACCAACAACCATGCCACGCTCCAAATTGCTTAAATCACCTTCCTTTCCCATTCTGACATTCAGTTTGGAGTTCAGGAGATTGTCTTGACCAGGACCACACCCCTAAATGCATTGAAGCAACTGTCATGTGATTGGTTGATTAGATAATTGCATTAACCCTGTGAACCCTAAGGCCATTTTTACAGTTCATTGTCCGTCTGGATTTATTTTATAAAAAAGCTTGTAAAACGTCAACCCTGTTGTCTACAGTCAAGATATGAACATCATTTTTTTTCAGGACAACCTGGGTTATTAGAATGATTGGCCTGCAGTGAGGTCACTTGAATGTTAAAAATGGTTGTAGGACCTTAAAGACAAATAAATAAAACGGAACATGTATTGATATCACAGACAGAGCAATAAAACCTAAGCCATTTTACTCTCTAAAACACTTCTCATATGTCCTGGGAGTCACACTGAAGAAATAACCATTATAAATGATACAGTTGACAAAATACATATTTTTTTAAAGAAAGTCCAGATGACATTTACTTATGCCAATAATCAACATAATAATGTCATATTTATTGATATTACACCCACAGCAATGCTACTCAAACATTTGTGTGTCTAAAACAGTTCTCCTATATGCAAAAATAAACATAACTAGAACTGCAAGCAGTTACAACGGGGTGGGGATGACTTGCGCGGGGAGGCTTGGACCCCGTTGTAACTGCTTGCAGTTCTAGTTATGTTTATTTTTTTTTTCATAAGTAAATGTCATCTGGACTTTCTTTAAAAAAATATGTATTTTGTCAACTTAGCACGAAAGCGGAACCCAAAGCGAAACGGTGGGATGGCAAACGTCGGAAATACGGAGAGGTGCACGTAACACTACGGATTAAAAACTCTGGTCTCCTAGGCTGGATACAAAACCTTGATAAAATGGCCCAAAATTGTCTACGTTGATTATTGCGCCCCCTAAAGGCCTATCTTTACCAGATTTAGAACAGAGCCTCCGGGCGGCATGCCAAACAATCATCACAGGTTTGGTGTTGATAGCATTTACTGTGGAAGAGATATTGCAATTGCAAATTTCCCAATTTTTTTTGGTACAGAGCATCGGAAAGGCATGGTCAACACTGCTCACAAGTGATATGTTGATACCTTTTAATTTGGCCGAGATATGATATGATGTATTTGGTAGCTTACTACAGAAACTTTGCTTGGTCGTCAAATGCGCACACAATTACGTAGCAAAATTCTTTATACAACTTTTTGTCAGGGCCATCTGCAGATGCTATACACCAGGTTTTGTGCAGATCTGTGCCTAGGACGAGTTAAAAAAAGTTTTGGACCAGTCCTGAAAATGGCGCGTCGCCACCATGTACGGTTTAGGCTGCAGTATGGGTTTCATGCGGAGAAGAATAATGATGAAGAAACCCTAGGAAAACAATAGGGTTCCACAGCCCTGCTGTGTGAACCGCGTTACACGCGGTACACGCAGCTTCGGGCTTGGACCCCTAAAAAGGAAAAACCCAGCAAAAACAATAGGGTTCCATAGCCCTGCTATGTGAACCGCGTATCACGCGGTACACGCAGCCTCGGGCTTGGACACCTAATAAACATAACTCAAGCACATACTATTTACATTTCTTCAAAAAAGGCCCAAATAAATGCCAAATCTCAAACCAGTGGGCCATTTTCCTCTATAAAACGGTAGATATTTATCTTATTCCGCTATAGCATCTTTGATCGTATACTAGACTAGTTTGACTATAGTGTGACTGGGAAGATTGACCTCTTTAGGACTCCATACTCTTTGGGTGACGTCGTCTCCAATATATGGGCATGCTGGTGCCTGTACTTTCGTAAACAGAGAGAGGACAGACGGAGCGGGGAGCTAGCGGCATAAATGAACAAAAATGCAATGAATTATGGACATAAAGTGGATAAATCTTGGATGTAACGGTTTGGATTTAATGCTCAACAACCCCAAAAAAGGCACAAGTTCCAGGCTGGATAGAAAATCACCTGTGGAGGCTAGAAAGACCCGGAAGAGACCTCCGTAACCGCTAACGCGTTAGCTTTTAGCTGCAACTTTCGGTGAGTTTCTATCTTTTATGGTTATTAAATGATTAAACTATGAATCAGAAGTGCTGTTTTTGCTCGGGGGCGAGTCTCTCAGGTATAGAGGGTTAATGAGAAATTGAACAGGTGTTCCTAATAATCTTGAGTGAGTGAGTGTATATCCATTTAAAAGCATCAATGCATTTTTTGGTGTAATAGGCCTGGCACACTTTGACCAATCATTACACCATTGTAGGCATTAGGAGAGGCCGTAGATCATACTCTCCAAGTTACTTAAAATTGCATGAGGCCCTCCTGAGATATAAACATTCCTCAGGGAAGACGCTGAATTAAGGTTTTTGAAGGTGCGGTGTACAGTATTCATTTCATCCTACCTTCATGAAGGATGTGTACGTATGGCAAAATGCATTCTTTTTATTATAGTGCCCCATAATGGCAGAAGTGTCTACATTTGTGTGTCCAAGGTCCCTGCAGGACCTTTGTGCTTACATTAGGGGTCCCAAAGCCGCTGGTCCTGGGAGCAGAGTTGCCTTGCATGAGGCACCATGGTGCAGTTGGTGGCATATCAAGCATCGACTTGAATGGCACCCGGTGCATCCAGGATGCAACGCAGATTTGCCTGGTGGAAAATAGGGGTAAGGCTTGGACCCCTAAAAAGAAGGGTCTTTAGCTTAGATCTGAAAGTAATCAGCAACTTGTGTCTAAGCTCTTCTGGTATTTTGCTCCATATTTGTTCTGCATGGAAGCTAAATGCAGCTTTGGTCTGTTTATGTTTGAGTTTGAGAACAGCAAATACTGTAATCCAGACCCACCTGACCTGGGAGGTGTGCAAAGTTTGCATTGGGTCACCAGATCTGATAACCATCTTGGACCTAACCACCGTGATTGATGGATGAGCAATATAACTTTGAAGTGGATTCTGTGTGAAACTGGTAACCAATGGGATGACTTGAGAACTGGAGTTACAGTGAGGAAGTATTTGAACACCCTGCTACTTTGCAAGTTCTCCCACTTAGAAATCATGGAGTGGTCTGAAATTGTCATCGTAGGTGCATGTCCATTGTGAGAGACATAATCTTAAAAATAAAATCCAGAAATCACAATGTATGATTTTTTAACTATTTATTTGTATGATACAGCTGCAAATAAGTATTTGAACACCTGAGAAAATCAATGTTAATATTTGGTACAGTAGCCTTTGTTTGCAATTACAGAAGTCAAACCTTTCCTGTAGTTTTTCACCAGGTTTGCACACACTGCAGAAGGGATTTTGGCCCACTCCTCCACACAGATCTTCTCTAGATCAGTCAGGTTTCTGGGCTGTCGCTGAGAAACACGGAGTTTGAGCTCCCTCCAAAGATTCTCTATTGGGTTTAGGTCTGGAGACTGGCTAGGCCACGCCAGAACCTTGATATGCTTCTTACAGAGCCACTCCTTGGTTATCCTGGCTGTGTGCTTTGGGTCATTTTCATGTTGGAAGACCCAGCCTCGACCCATCTTCAATGCTCTGAGGGAAGGAGGTTGTTCCCCAAAATCTCACAATACATTGCCCCGGTCATCCTCTCCTTAATACAGTGCAGTCGCCCTGTCCCATGTGCAGAAAAACACCCCCAAAGCATGATGCTACCACCCCCATGCTTCACAGTAGGGATGGTGTTCTTGGGATGGTACTCATCATTCTTCTTCCACCAAACACTGTTAGTGGAATTATGACCAACAAGTTCTATTTTGGTCTCATCTGACCACATGACTCCTCTGGATCATCCAAATGGTCATTGGCAAACTTAAGACGGGCCTTGACATGTGCTGGTTTAAGCAGGGGAACCTTCCATGCTATGCATGATTTCAAACCATGACGTCTTAGTGTATTACCAACAGTAACGCTGGAAACGGTGGTCCCAGCTCTTTTCAGGTCATTGATCAGCTCCTTCTGTGTTGTTCTGGGCTGATTTCCCACCTTTTTTAGGATCATTGAGACCCCACGAGGTGAGATCTTGCATGGAGCCCCAGTCCGAGAGAGATTGACAGTCATGTTTAGCTTCTTTCATTTTCTAATGATTGCTCCAACAGTGGACCTTTTTTCACCAAGCTGCTTGGCAATTTCCCCGTAGCCCTTTCCAGCCTTGTGGAGGTGTACAATCTTGTCTCTAGTGTCTTTGGACAGCTCTTTGGTCTTGGCCATGGTAGTAGTGATTGTATGGGGTGTACAGGTGTCTTTATGCAGCTAACGACCTCAAACAGGTACATCTAATTTAGGATAATAAATGGAGTGGAGGTGGACATTTTGAAGGCAGACTAACAGGTCTTTGAGGGTCATAATTCTAGCTGATAGACAGGTGTTCAAATTCTTATTTGCAGCTGTATCTATTAAAAAAAATCTGCCCTCTGACAGATTCGGAACACTACGGTAAGCGTACCTGACTCATTTCCGTTTCCGGTGCTTGTGTGTTGGTAGCGTGTTGCTGCTCACTAAATACCAGTTCAGTTTGTTAGATTTGCTATTAAAGCGGCTAACTGTCCGCTAAACACTTATTCTTATAGTAGTTCTGCCTAAGCACTCACAGATATTTTCATTTTTTAGCGACTTTCATAACGTTTTCGAACGCTTGGTAGCTAACGCTACCGTACTTTAGCTTCACTGCTAGCACCTTTAGATTAGGAGTTAGCCATGTCGTCCCGCTCTCCCGCTTCTACTTTCTCTTGCTTGATGTGTGAGATGTTCAGTTACTCCTCTGCATCCTTTAGCGACAATGGTATGTGTAACAAGTGTAATTTATTTATAGACATGGAGGCGAGGCTTAGTGAGTTAGAAGTCCGGATCTACACCATGATAGATCAGTCGTTAGTTACTGTACCTAACCACCCCCCGGTAATCGGTGCGGGCCGGCCTGAGCCTAAGTTAGCCTCTGGTAGCCGTCCCCCGGCAGCTCCTGAGCAGCCAGGAAAAGGTTCCTGGGTTTCTGTTCGTGGCAAAAAAGTCGTAAGCTTTCAAAGGCCACGGACCACCACCAGCCTGTTAGCGTTTCTAACAGATTTTCCCTACTCAGCAACACCCCCACTGAGAAACCAACTCTGGTTATCGGCAGCTCCATTTTGAGAAACGTGAAGTTAGCGAAGCCAGCATCCATAGTTAAATGCATCCCGGGGGCCAGAGCGGGCGACATTGAGTCTTTTTTTTTTTTTTTTTTGCCATTTCAGTAGATTTACTCACTAACATTGTTGTGGAATCACAATCATGGAAACTAAATGCACACTTCCTGCATTATTGCATTACTTCAAATAAAAAGCTACTCCTCTAGTAAACTAGTATTCACATGAAACAAAACAATAAACATTAAGACCATTCAACAAAGCACCATGTAATAACAAGTTCAACACATTAGGCTTCCGCAGTCATTGTATATTTTTTTTATTTGTTTTTTTATGGAAGGAATTGCACAATACAAGTTATATATGTCAAACAATACATGTCCCTTCAGTTTTTCTTTTTTAATAAACAGGAACAAAATTATCCTCACCCACCCTTCCCATACCACTCTTGGCAGTTAGTGCGTTCACACCACCACCAAAAAAATAAAAATAAATAAATAATAAACAAATACAAAAATAATAATAATAATAATAAATTAAATTAAATAATATTAATGTACATTCTCACAGCTATGCATCAAACATACTTACAAAACGAGTACAAGTAAAATAACAATAAAAAACGTCTTTCATACTTCAGGCAGTACTTTAAGATTCTCAAAATATGTCACAAAGGGTTGCCATTTTAAGTAAAATTTCTGGACCGAACCTTTCAATGTGAATTTGACTTTTTCTAGTTTAAGAAAAAATTAAACATCACTTAACCACGCGGCCACCGCTGGTGGGGTAGCGGATGTCCTAACCAATAAGAGCCTACGACGGGCAAGAAGTGATGTAAAGGCAACAATGTCCGATTGGACTCGAGTTAAATTTAAGCTCTCATTTGAGATACCAAATATTGCAACAATATCAACAAGGCTTAATTTGAATTTTTATGACTTCTGATAAAGTTTGGAAAACAGATGACCAAAATTGATTTAGACGTGGGCAGAAACCAAAAGGTGTGTGTTGAATCAGTAGGAGAGAGGGATCTATTACAACTCCCGTCCGTTCCCGGATATATTTCTGCCAACCTAGCCATACTGAAATGAGCCCTATGCACTACTTTAAACTGAATGAGCCCCAAGCGTGCACATGATGAAGATGAGTTAATCCTTTGTAGTGCATCCTCCCAAAGTCTGTCCGACAACTCAACCAACAACTCCCCTTCCCACCCGATCTTAATTTTTGAAAGGTCATGTTTTTCCAGAGACAGTAATTGAGAATATAACCTTGATATCAGTCCTTTTTTTGGATAGAGGAGGGCTATTCCTTCCCATGCTACCTCAGTGGGGAGGACTGGGAAAGAAGGGAACAGAGCTTTAACACAGTGACACAGTGACTGCAGAGCACTGCGCTCCCAGAATGCAGGGTTACTTGTGGTTCCTAGAGTCTCTAAAAGTAGAATGGGAGCCAGAGCGTTCAGCTATCAGGCTCCTCTCCTGTGGAACCAAGTTCCAGTCTGGGTTCGGGAGGCAGACACCGTCTCCACATTTAAGAGTAGACTTAAGACTTTCCTCTTTGATAAAGCTTATAGTTAGGGCTGGCTCAGGAGAATCCTGAACCATCCCTTAGTTACGCTGCTATAGGCAAAGAGATAACTGTTGTTGTGATTAAGCACTATATAAATAAAATTTAATTATCTCTCTCTCTCTCTCTCTGTCGGGATGGGATCCGGTTGGGGAGAGTTCTAGCCTGACCAGGCTCCTCTCTTTACCCTGTCTCTCCTAGTTATGCTGTAATAGTTTTAGACTGCTGGGGGACTTCCTTCGACACACTGAGCTCCTCTCTCCTATCTTTCTATCTTCCTATTTTGTGCGCATCCATGTCCCAGAAATGCTTGTTACTAACCTAGCTCTGGTGCTCTCAGTGCCCTGCTATGCCATATGCTACAAAGAACTACTACAAACTACTATTTTTTGTGACTGTTATTGCCACTCTTCATTCTAACCCCAACCGGCCCGTCAGACACCGCCTACCAAGAGCCTGGGTCTGAGCCTGGGTCTGACCGAGGTTTCTGCCTAAAAGGAAGTTTTTCCTCGCCACTGTCGCACTGTTGCTTGCTCTGTAGGAAAATACTAGAACTGTTGGATCCTTGTAAATTCTGGAGTGTGGTCTAGACCTGCTCTATCTGTAAAGTGTCTCGAGATAACGCTTGTTATGCATTGATACTATAAATTGAATCATACAAATAAATAGTTTAAAAAATCATACATAGTGATTTCTGGATTTTTTTTTTAAGATTATGTCTCTCACAGTGGACATGCATCTACGATGACAATTTCAGACCCCTCCATGATTTCTAAGTGGGAGAACTTGCAAAATAGCAGGTTGTTCAAATACTTATTTTCCTCACTGTATATGCTCAGCCTTGTTACAACCCTGGCAGAAGTATTCTGAATCAGCTCTAGCTGTCTGGCTGATTTTTTTAGACAGACCCATCAACAGGGCACTGCGAGCCTGCTAAAGATGTAAGCGTGTTTAAGTTTCTGTAACAATTCCCCAATTCTGAGTGATATTTTCAAAAGGTGGTAGAGGGCCGTTTTTTTCTGTTTGGTTTAATGTGACTGAAATGTAGGTCAGAATCTAGGATAACACCAAGCTTTCTAGCGTGATTTGTACTATTTAAGGAAAGATTATGAAGCTAAGCACAGACTTTGAGTCATTCTTCATTGGCTCCAAAAACATCAACTTCAGTTTTGTCCTCGTTTACATGGATCTAGATACTACACCACTAACATCCAGTCTTTAATGTGAAGGCACCTCAGAATTGTTGACAATACCAGCACGAATGCTACCATTACCAAAATATGATCTAAAAATGTGTCAAAGCACAGTAAAGTATGTTAGCAAGAGTAAGGCATAATGAGAGAACAATAGAGAAGGATAACCGGCCTTGGAGAGCATAATGATAACTGCTACATTTCAGAAACGGGACTGGACAAAATGTCCAGTTTGTAAGGTATATTGTGCATGAGGATGCAGTAAAAGGGTTTAGCAAAGTATAAGTGAAGTTACACAACAAGTGTTTGTCATGGGGCTCGAATTTATCAAACACAGAGGGGATACCAGATAGTGCTTAAATTAAATGATCTCACTATTATACTATTAATTCGTATTAGTGTGTACAGTGTCTTACAGCTGAAGTCCACTTTGCCCTGGGTGTTCCGCTTTGTGTCTGTTTTATCCAGTAGGAAAAAACAGACACATTTAGGGGCGTTTCTAGGACTTGAGGTTGTTCTGGGCTTAGCCCGGCGCAATTTAAATAAACCGAATGTAATGCAAAATGCAATTGGCTTGCCCAGCTTGTAAATACCCAGTGTACTGCATGTTCATTTCAGCTGGCCAGTTTGTAGATGCTAGTTAGATTGCACCTACATTTGGCCTGATGATAACTGGTCTGGCAACCCAAAGGCCAGTGTTTTGTTTCCAGATTTGTGTGGTGACTTATGACGCGGGGGATCTGGTGGTTCTCCCCCAGAATTTTTTTTAACATTAAACTCTTCATTTCCTGCATTCAGGTTAATTTTTATGCACCTATTTCTACCTTTATCTGAATCAAATTTATGCTGGAAATATCTTTATGTAAAGGGAAACATACATTCAAAATACAAAAAGATAATAGAATGTATTGCATTAAGGCTCTTAGGTATTGTGCATCGCTTTCAACTATGTATTCTCCTTTGGATCGACTCTTCTAATTATATGCGAGTCAGCACACATGGAGCCTAGGCATCATTTACTCCTCGTTCCTCTGTTGGTTCTTTTGATGGGGAACAAACCTCCTTAAATGTGCATATGACAACTATTCACCTCAATGATATTTTAATTCATTTTAACAAATTAATAAACCCCTGGACTGTAATATTTCAGATGTTTGAGTAAGATTTCTGCTCATGTTCCAAACTTTGTGCGCATTAAAATATAACTCATCCTATCTGTGTTCTCTGTAATTTGGAGGAGTACTTACACTTATGTTGTCCTTTTCTTTCACCTTATACTCAAAAACTTACTTATTTATTTTACTTGTTTTTAACATACACGTTTCCTTTTGATTGTACCAGAGTTAGCAGTTTTCCCCACTCATCCTGTCCATCAGAGAGAGAGAGCGAGGGGATGATCGCTTTGTGAGAGGTGCCAGGCACATTTACATAAGCTATTGTCCGGTTTCATATAAGTCAGTCAACTTTTCAAAATACATTCGGGGCTGACGCCGCCTCTGGACACATTGATAGCTAGATAGATACCTTTGAAGTTGGGTCTTATCCTGGCATCGTATCCAGATGTCCTCCCCATCAGTTTGTCCAGGAAATCAGAGGGGGACATTGGGACCTGCCGTGTCCTTGCAGCATTGTCCACCTCCTTACACTGACCCACACTGTCACAGAAACAAAACACAGATTATACAAATAATCATCTGGGATATTTTCAGGATGAGTGATTTTCTACACTCCTTAGCCATAGTAAGCCATGTTATTGGCTGTTCATGACAGTTTTGATGTTGATGTCCCAAACCCTGAGGATTAAACAAGACTACTTTCCAACCAAGGAGCTGAAAGTAGAAACTCTGATTTTGATGTGGACGAGACAGTCACTCTTAGCTCCATCACACCATCATTTACAAAGTATAAATAAATACAAAATATTTTACGAGTACAAAATATTTTAATTTAAACCTTGTGTTAACCACAAGCGCTTTAACCCCTGCTGCTGAAAACTACAGTTGTCTTCACCTACCAGTCATGTTTCACTTCAAATGCATGTCTGTCCAGACTTATAATATATGTAGTGAAGACTTGAGGAATTTCATCAAAAAAAGTTCCAAGTGTATGTTTGGCGAAACGTGGATGCTTTAAGGTCCTGACACACCAACCCGATAATTGTCCGTGGGACAGTCTGGCAAAGTTGCTGACTCGAGTCTTTGATTGGTGGAATGCAAACCCGGAAAGGAGGAGCGGGATGAGGGGACTAGAGTCTCTCAAAATTTGAAGATAGTCTTTGAAACTGACCTTTGTTGATCTGAGATGAAGATTCAGCAGCTGCACGGCTGTCTCCTGAACTATTTTAGTAAAATATGAGATTGGATTCTAAACAAGCCGTCATGACAGTCTGGCTTTGAATTTTTGGAGAAACCACACCCACGTGACGTGACGTGACAATACAGATTAGCGCGCCTGCTGTCATGGATACTTATTATGTCTTGTCACTTCGGTGTGTTCCAAGGCTCTTTTTTAAACCAACTAGGGGAGACTGATCAGTCCAACTGCCTTTACACACATCTTTAACTGGCAGCACAGAATTTAGATCCAATCACTACAGTTTCAGGATCAGTGCAACTAGTACAGTATCCCACCAAATGTCTCCCCATCTGTTCCTGAGTTATTACGTTGAATAGAAAGCTTTTTAGCAGGACACCTTTTGGATATAAAATGTCATCACATCATTTCATCCTACCATACATTTGTGTGAAAGTCAGTCATGATTAGCGCTTCTGAGAGAATGTGTTCACAAGAATGGGATGGACAGACAACCCAAAAACAGTCCTGGAGGAAACAATCAATATCCAATATGATGCACCCGACTACCGGAGCATATATACTGGTGTGCGTGTGTAGCACGCAGGCACACACACACACACACACACACACACACACACACACACACACACCTCTCCAGCAACCATCCAAGCGGCGTTTCAGGGTCATTGGAAACAGCTACCATCTACCCAAGCAGGGAGGAACCTTATACAGCCCTAATTGCAGAATAAGGGTGTTTACCATAAGGGTAATTACTCATTTAACCACTCAAAACATGCACTCATGCTGGTGGTGACAGCAAGAGACAAAGACAACATAATCATCCATTTGTCATAAGCTGTGGGAAACACAGAGCAACAGCAAGAGTGCCTCGGAGACAATCAGCAGAAGTCAACTCAGGCCTGGCGCCGGGACCAAGTGACTGAGGGCGCAGGTAAGAAACAAAAGTAGGCCATCATCCTGCTATGCCTGTTTCTGCATTGGTTTTCATTCTGCTTGTAGCAATATAGTGGGGTTTCAAGTAGTTGCGAAAAATTCCTGTTTTCCACACAGACTAATTTGTGGCGGTGCACCACACAATCAACACCGGCCGCCACACATTGCATTTCCTTATACAAAAAATGTTAACACGCAGCGTAGGCTATTCGTTCAGCTCAATTTCCTTTCCCTGCTGTCCTCTGTCTCTCGCACACACACACAGTCTGTCTCCATGAAAACGATATATTTTTTATATATATATATATATATATATATATACACTCACCGGCCACTTTATTAGGTACACCTGTCCAACTGCTCGTTAACACTTAATTTCTAAGGAGCCAATCACATGGCGGCAACTCAGTGCATTTAGGCATGTAGACATGGTCAAGACAATCTCCTGCAGTTCAAACCGAGCATCAGTATGGGGAAGAAAGGTGATTTGAGTGACTTTGAACGTGGCATGATTGTTGGTGCCAGAAGGGCTGGTCTGAGTATTTCAGAAACTGCTAATCTACTGGGATTTTCACGCACAACCATCTCTAGGGTTTACAGAGAATGGTCCGAAAAAGAAAAAACATCCAGTGAGCGGCAGTTCTGTGGGCGGAAATGCCTTGTTGATGCCAGAGGTCAGAGGAGAATGGCCAGACTGGTTCGAGCTGATAGAAGGGCAACAGTGACTCAAATTACCACCCGTTACAACCAAGGTGGGCAGAAGAGCATCTCTGACCGCACAGTACGTCGAACTTTGAGGCAGATGGGCTACAGCAGCAGAAGACCACACCGGGTGCCACTCCTTTCAGCTAAGAACAGGAAAGTGAGGCTACAATTTGCACAAGCTCATGGAAATTGGACAATAGAAGATTGGAAAAACGTTGCCTGGTCTGATGAGTCTCGATTTCTGCTGCGACGTTCGGATGGTAGGGTCAGAATTTGGCGTCTACAACATGAAAGCATGGATCCATCCTGCCTTGTATCAACGGTTCAGGCTGGTGGTGGTGGTGTCATGGTGTGGGGAATATTTTCTTGGCACTCTTTGGGCCCCTTGGTACCAATTGACCATCGTTGCAACGCCACAGCCTACCTGAGTATTGTTGCTGACCATGTCCATCCCTTTATGACCACAATGTACCCAACTTCTGATGGCTACTTTCAGCAGGATAATGCGCCATGTCATAAAGCTGGAATCATCTCAGACTGGTTTCTTGAACATGACAATGAGTTCGCTGTACTCAAATGGCCTCCACAGTCACCAGATCTCAATCCAATAGAGCATCTTTGGGATGTGGTGGAACGGGAGATTCGCATCATGGATGTGCAGCCGACAAATCTGCGGCAACTGTGTGATGCCATCATGTCAATATGGACCAAACTCCCTGAGGAATGCTTCCAGCACCTTGTTGAATCTATGCCACGAAGAATTGAGGCAGTTCTGAAGGCAAAAGGGGGTCCAACCCGTTACTAGCATGGGGTACCTAATAAAGTGGCCGGTGAGTGTATATATATATATATATATCAAAATTTAAAGGCTCCAATTTCATATTCTGAATACAACATTGTCAGTGTGTTAATGTTGGAGCCCCGACCGAACCCTTAGCAAACAAGCGATTGCGCCTTTTTAAGAAGGTGAACTAGTCGCAAGTTTGAGGTAAAATGCAGTCTGGTTGTCGAGGTCAAAACACCATATGTACCAGCTGAGAATCAAATAAACTTATTATAAATAATGTTATGTCATCTTTTTACTCTTTTTGCTGCTTCAATTCAAATGAGTATTGCAAAGTATTTCCCGTGTTGAGGATGAGGACCAGCCTGAACCGGAGGTATTGGTCTCACACAGAGCTGAACCGTCCGAGTTCTTCATTATATACACTATATTATAATATTTTTAGGCTTCTGCCAGTGCTTCTTAAGCAGAAAGACACGCTCAGGGAGAGAAAGCGAGATTCGTTAGGCATTGAAGAAAGAGTAAGAGAGGACAGCATCCAATAGCGTGTCCTCCTCAGGTTTTGATCACCCCTGAGATGACTGCTCAAACAGTCAAGTCTGTATGCATAGCATCTGTATGTTGTTCACAACCAAAATATATGCAGTCCTTTTCGTGCAAGACATCAGCAAAATTGTAAAGCAGGTAAATAAAATATAAAAGAGCCTCTAAAAGCTATTATAAAACATGAAAAGGAGGTCGTTTTTTTTTTTTTACTAAAGAAAGTAAAAACACAAAACACAGGTATACCACACAAACAAGACATTCACTGCAAAATTCATTCTCTAAACCAGTGGTTCTCAACCGGTGGGGCGCGCCCCCCCGGGGGGGCGCGGACTCTCTCCCGGGGGGGCGCGAGTAGACTACAGGATGGGAGGGGAAAAAATCTAGCGACTTTTACTGGTGTTTTTGGAGACTTTTGTAGTGTTTGTAGACTCGAAAGCACGAATCACTCTGCAGTTAGGCCTACTGTGCTCAACCACGGGAGCTGCCGTGAGCCCCTCTCCCGTCCAAAAGCACTCAGTCAGCAGTAGCCTCGCGCAGCAGGCACAGCCTGCAGTCAGAGCAGAGAGAAGACACACACCCCTCCGCGTCCAGGCTGCAAATGAATCCCGTATGCGCTGCGCATGGCCGCCGCACGTAAATGTGTTATGCCAGTAATCATCTCCGTTACATATAAAACATGGACCAATTAAAATCGAGATATTACTGGCCCTTTGCGTAGCTGACGTCATTACACCAGATACGTTGTAAACGCAATCCCCGCGAAATTCAAAGTCAAAATGACAGCAGCGGTGTCCGCCGATATCACAGCGGTGAGGAACTCCTCTAAACTCGATTTTAATTCAAAAAAGAACTAATAGCAAGATGGAGGTCTACGCCAGCCTTAGATGGACTACCGCAGCAAAAGGGACAAAAACTCGTCCGATCGTTTCAAACTGACTGGTTTGGAAGAAAAGATGTGGCTACGTGGCTGTGCTAACAGTCAGCGGCTGGACCTCTACGGGGTCCTGGGATCTGAACAGTCAGCGGCGGGACCTCTACGGGGTCCTGGGATCTGAACAGTCAGCGGCGGGACCTCTACGGGGTCCTGGGATCTGAACAGTCAGCGGCGGGACCTCTACGGGGTCCTGGGATCTGAACAGTCAGCGGCGGGACCTCTACGGGGTCCTGGGATCTGAACAGTCAGCGGCTGGACCTCTACGGGGTCCTGGGATCTGAACAACCTGCCCGCAGCTTTAACCACGCATATAAAACCGTCAGCTCATATAATACCAGCAACTACAGCTTGGCACACATTTGAAACGGATCCAAACATCCAGTCGGAACCGGACCGGGCCAGCACGTGTTTCAGCCCTCGCCATTCTGTCAGAAAGTCAGGGACTATGCAAGCTGAAGGCCCGTAAAGACGAGTTTTACAACGCAATGATCGCCGTCTTCACGAGGAAAGAGCGTCGGATGGATTTTATGTACAGATAATCTCCCGATTGGTGAGTCAGAAACTATTCTGGGCTTAGTGAAGCCATTTGCCTTCATATTCAGAGCAGTGTGTGTTTTCATTGTTGCTGACTGGGACTGACAAACATAATTGGCCGCTGTGCAATAATTAGAACAAAGATGGTTTCATAACTTGCATTCTGATGCTGGACATGAACGTGTGTGTGTGTGTGTGTGAGAGGGGGAGAGAGAGAGAGAGAGAGAGAGAGAGAGAGAGATATGTCACCCAGAGTATTTGTCTGAAATCTTAACTTTGCGGGAACTGTCATTGCGGTCTTCAAATCAGCGAGTTTTAGAAGTCCTGGTCCAGGTATTAATGGTGTGGTGATCAGGCTTTTGGGTAGCTGCCCCGAGACTCAGGAACAAGTTACCCCCCCCTCCCGATATTCGCACTGTTACAGATGTCGCTCTTTTTAGGTACAAACTCAAAACATATCTGTTCAGTCTGGCTTTTAATTCGTAGCAGCGGTGTGACAACTTCATTCTTTTGTTTCTTTTGATTTGACTGTTTTCTATGTTCATTCTTTCTATTGGACGATGTAATTTTACTCATTGTGTTAAGCACTTTGGACCATGCTGGTTGCTGTGAAGTGTTATATAAATACATTTAGATTGATTTTGATTGATAGATTGATTGGAAATGTCTTGCTATCGGCCGTGCGTGTGTGCGCGCTTGTGCGTAACGTTTAGCCTACTGTTTTGATTGAGTTTTAGCCTATACAATAAATTCGGTAATCTGGCTTTCATAACTCAGTGCCTAGCCTCTTACTGACATCACCGCACGGCACTGATGACACTATGTCTTTTCCACCAAGGGAGTTCTGGTGCTGGTTCGGAGTCAGTGCCAAATATTGAACCGGTTCTTTGCTTTTTCACACAAATAAACCTGGCTCTGGGCCAAGAAAACGGGTTCCAACTCAGCACCAACTCAGCGCTGGTCTAGAGATCAGAACCGGTTACGTCAGGTGCTGGGAGCGGGTCCCGGTAGGCTTTTTGTCAGGAAAATTGTGACCGCCCCGGTCAAACCGGGACGTCTGTTCACCCTAACGGTGTTTTGCTTGACGCTGCTGATGTTGCCTTCGCAAGCTAGCAAAAGATAATAATAAACGTTAAATCCTGCGAGATGATTCCCTTTCTTCTTGAACGTGTCCTCGGTCCATAGCGGTCACAGACAGCTGTCAAGGCCTGTCTTTGAATTCCAGTGGTGAATTTGTAAAGCCATGAAGCAAAAGTATCGGTATGTAGTCCTCCATTATTGTTGATTGTCATGACGCGTTGCTATGACAACAGAGCTACTTGCAGTGACGTTGTGACGTAGCCCTGCTCTGGCTCTCAGGCTGGGGAAAATCGAGCTGGTTCTTAGCTGGTTCTTAGATAATTGGCGAGTAGAACCAGCACCGAACTGGCTATAGCACCAGCCCAGAACCAGCACCTGGTTAGCCTTGGTGGAAAAGACATATCAGTGGCTTGCATCTCTGTCCTATTTGGTGGATATATTTGACCGCTTGAATGGCCTCAACCTGTCTTTGCAAGGCCGCGAAACTCACATTTTGCTCCTTGCGGACAAAGTGCACGCCTTCACACAAAAACTAGACCTCTGCATCAGTCGAGGGAACGTCGACATGTTCCCCAGCCTTGCAGACTTTATCACCGATGCAGGCGCGTCACATGATTTCTCCTCCCTGTTTCAGTCAGCGTCTGAGCACCTGTCAGCAATGAGAAAACAATTTGCGACGTACTTTAAAGAGGATTATCGATCTTTTGCGTGGGTTTGAGATCCGTTTGTGTGCACAGCAAACGAGCTATCAATTGATATGCAGGAACAGCTTATTGAGCTGAAGAGTGACAGTCGACTGAAGGAACTCTTTAGCTCCTGCCCTCTTTCGTCATTCTGGGTCTCACATTTATATCACCAACCTGCAAGCTTCTTTAAAAAATGCAGATGATGCCTACTATTACACCTAGTGATAATAACAATAATAAAGCATAAATTAATATCAGAGGTCTGGTGCCAATTCCCAATTATAGCAATAGCCTAGTAATGATAATAGGCCTACTGATGATGATGATGATAATAATAATAATAATAACAACAATAAAGCATGTAACCTCATATAAATATATAGCAATAGCCTAGTAATGATGATAGGCCTAATACTACTCATAATAATACTAATAATACTACTAATAATAATGTTTATCTGCAAGCTCACATTAGAAGTCTGGTACTACTGCCAATTATAAAAATAGCCTAGTAATGATAATAGGCATACCTACCGCTACTGATGATGATAATAAAATTAATAATAATAATATGGGCCTAAAAATAATAACCTATCTATCTATCTATCTATCTATCTATCTATCTATCTATCGTTCGTGGTGTGTGGGGCGTAGGGCACTAGGGCCCCAACTGCAATGAACCAGCTTTGGGGGGGCCCAGCTTGCAAAAGGTTGAGAACCCCTGCTCTAAACCCAAGTAAAAAGAAGTGTTCTGGCTTTTGGATAAAAACTGTTTTTGACAGTGGTGATCCCTATGTTCCTGTGGGTGACGTCAAGCGGCTTCAACATGCAGACTGGGACTCCACGTTAATAAGATTCTGACTGAGCAGCGAGATATGAATTCAGTTGTGATTCTGTTAGAATTCACAGATCCAGTTTCTCTTTTTTAATCTTCTCCTTAACAATTAAAGGAATCTACATGCATGTGTGTGTTTAGATATGGCTTCTGGAACATAGAGGTCAAAATATGAATTACTAAATAGACTAATTATGAAATTCCCCATACTTTTAGAGTTACGCAGCAAATCTTAAACATCTCTCTCAGATAAGGCCGAGGATGATGGGAATGTCTTGCTGCTTGACTGCTGAATCTCTGTTTTCTTCATTTTCCATCATGTAGCCGTCCATACTACTATGGACTAAATGTAACGCTATCTAGCCGCAATGATTTGCCGCGAATGAATGCTGCCAAATTTGTTAAGTTGGGTTGTAGTGTAACGGATTTGACACTAAAGTAACGAGCCAATTTTGTAAAATGTAAGGGGTAGAAAGTGCTGATATTAGTGTTAAAATGTGTATTGAGTAAAATGGGAACAAAAATAAATAGTAAAGTAAAGAAACAATATCTGAAAAATCTACTTGAGTACAGTAACAAAGTAATTGTCCTTTGTTACTTCTGCTGGCAGTCCAATAAAAAGTCATGAAATAAGTGAAGCTGTAGAAAAGAACAGTGAATAAGAAGTAAAGATGAGGGGACCTTTCATTTCTTCAGCCGTCGTGTCAATTAAAGTCCTAAAGTGTCCAAAAATTATCTTTAAAAAATATTCTGTGTTGGGCAAGTTCCAAAATGTAATATATTATAGATGTACCTATCGCAGTAAAGCTCATTAATGAACAGAGATGAATGTATGACTATGACTATTTTAATGTATATCTGTGACTGTGATGGATGAATGAAATTGGTTGTTTTGAAGTATGGCTTTTATCTTATTTAGTATAAGACATCGTATATCTGCAATTTGCACAGGCCCTCGAGTAGCCCATATGTTGACTGTGTATTTGTCCTTTAATTGTTTTTAACCCTGTGCTTGTCGTTATGTCTGTAACTTTTGCAGCTACAGTAAGTAAGTTGCTCAGTGTCCAAAGCAAATTTCTCCTTAGGGAGACCAATAAAAAGTACTTTGACTAGATTACTGTTACTGTCATTTGAGAGTAGTTATATTACAATATTGCTTTCTCTGAATTGTAATGTGTTACACTACTTTTGACTTACTTTTGCCAAAATAACAGTGGAAGTTTGATGCGGCAGCTAGTGTGTGAAATTCACCACCGCATCAATAAAGTCTCCTCTTTATCCACTTTAATACATCATAGATTATTCATAATATTTTGTAAAATGTATATGAACATGCAAAGTAAAGCTATAAAAATAGATAATTAAAATGTACAATAGGCAAGTAGGAAAAATGAAAATACTCAAAAAGTACCTCACAGTTGTTTTGAAGTATTGCTGTAAAATGCTTGTTTAAAGCAATTTCATGTAGTTTAGTTTAAAACACTCTAAAGGAAATGGTCAATTACAGTGTGATTAAAACTCACTATCTACATTATTTACAGTATATATGTGAAGAGGCACACAAGATTATTTGTTTAACAGGAATTTAGTTTGACTTTGAACCGTCACAGGAAGTGCTTTTATTTAGAAGCATCCTACACGGAAGTTGTCTGTTGTGTCCTCCTGCTAGCTGACTGAGATGAACGTGAGACGCTAGATGTAAAAGATGTTCCTCAAACTGAAGTTGTCCACTGTCTAGTTTGTTAAACTGCAACGTATTGACCAGTAAAGGGTCACAGTGAAGGACGAGCGGTTTTAGCTGTCCTCTCCACGGCTGATAAAGGACATCCAATTCCATTTGTCAGCTGCTGGACACAAAGCTTCAACACTGCATCAGAACTCATGAAAATAATCTGCAGTCACCTCAACCATCGACAACAGCAGAAGGAAATAATGCTCACAGCTCTCTTTTTCCTGTGAAGAAATGTTTTGTGGTGTCTTAAACAATCAAAACACACTTTACTGTTCTCGCTGAGGTGTAACACCTCCAACTAAACAGTGGCAGCTACAACTCTGTTCATGAACACGAAGACATCCTCAATTGCTTATATGCAGATGTATTTCCTTCATGTTGTGCTGAATCCATACACATGCGATAGTGATGAGACGAGAGTAAACCTAGGAAACAAACAGCTAAATATTGTAATTAGCTAAGCCACCTAGTTTTCATTAACATTCCTTTTACAACATTAAATCAATATGCTTCAAAGTTAACTCAGAACAAAGATGATACACATACAATGCTTCTGCTGGGAAGTTAACGGGCAGGATGCATTTTCCCTGGTGCATCGATCCTCTGCCTTTCTCACGCGTTTCTAGCGTGGTGATTTCTAACGTCATTTCATACTTCGTTTTAGCTCAGTAAACAAACGTCAAAATAAGAGTCTGCATAAAACTACTTCCTCTTTAGCTCAGTAAACAAATGTCAAAATAAGAGCCTGCATTAAACTGAAAGTATGTCAAATTAAATGCATCCAAATTCAACTTAAATGCCTGAAGGGCAGAGCACACACTAAATGTTGTTGAAATGCGTTGTAACTCGCATGTCTGAGATTGTAATGAGCATAATATTACCAAAATGTAATTAGTAATGAGTTATATTACTGTGTTACAGCAAAAAGGAATACATTACTGTAATTGTGTTACTTTTGTAACGTGTTACCCCCAACACTGGTCATATTGCAATTACACAACAGTCAAACTGCATTCATTATGTAGAGCAATAATATTAACTTTATTTGTATAGCATCTTTAAAAACAGCTTACAAAGTGCTTTAACAGAAGAAAACAAATATACACAGCTCTAAAGGACAGAGAGGAGAAAAAGAAAATTCACAAGTAGAGTGAAGTTTAGTGGAAATCACAAGTTCTAGATGGCCATTCAGTAAGTGGCAAAGGATAAAAAGGATAAAAGACAGCATCACTTAAAAGCAAGTATATAAAAATGTGTTTTAAGAAGTGATTTAAAAGAAGTCTGCCAATTTGTTTGGTTTTGTCATGGTTCATGTGTGCAATAAACATTACACTTTGTGAGAAAAGAAATTGTGGCAGAGAATCGTGATAACAATTCTAGACTAAAAAAATCATGAATCATATTCCCCCCGAATCGTGCAGGCCTAGTTACAAGCCTCGCCCTTTGGAACGGTTAAAGGGCCGCGTCTGATGATCTAAGGCTCGTATGGGACAAGCATGTCCAAAAATAAAGTCAGGGGCCAGACCATGAGGAGCCTTAAAAGTGATCAGTAAAATCAGTTCTAAAACAGACAGGGAGCCAGTGAAGTGGAGCTACGATTGGAGTAATTTGTTAAAAGCAGTCAGAAGCCTGGCTACAGAGTTTTGAACCAGCTGGAGGCGGGATAGTGATCTGTGGTAGATGCCGCTTGAAAGAAAGTTCATCTAGATGGGAGAAAATGAGGGCATAGACTGCTTTTTCCAGGTTGTGTTGTGACAGTGTTTTTTTTTTATTTTGGAAATGACATGGATGCAGGACTGGACAACTGCATTGAGATGTGGGCTGAAGATGAAGTCTGAGTCAAAAATGACAGTTTCTAGCACTGGATTTGATATTACTGGATAGTGGACCGAGGCTGATAGGACTAGGGATGGTGTAAGCTGGTTTGAAGAGTATTATTTCAAATTTGGAGGAGTTAGGTTGGAGAAAGTTCCGGGCCATCCAGCGGTTCACATCTCTGATGCAGTCTGAGACTACAGCCAGGCTTCTGGGATCGTTTGGTCTCAGCGGGATGGAAATTTGCGTGTCATAAAAAACATGCAGCTGGAGAATTTGGGCGATTACAAGCACATAAATAGAGAATAAAATTAGACCGAAAATAGAACCCTGCGGTATACCATAGCCTATTGGAGTTGTAGAGGAAGAGTTGTTGCCTAATGTGACCACACAGGTTCTGTTAAAAGGATACAAATTAAACCAACCAAGTACAGCATCCCTGATACCAACACAAAGTTTAAGGCAGTTAATTAAAATTGTGTGGTCTAATGTATCAAATGCGGCACTTAGATCTAGAAGAATTAAAATTGCGCCCTCTTCTCTGTCAGTGGTTAAAAGCAGGTCGTTGGTTACTTTAAGGGGGGCCGTTTCAGTGCTGTTTAAAGCTCTAAAACCAGATTGGCATTTCTCGAATAAATTATTGTGTGCCATAAAAGATAAAAGTTGGAGAAAGACCACTTTTTCTAAAACTTCTGATAAAAAGGGAAGTTTAGAAATTGGTCTAAAATTGTTAAAAATCAGAGGGGTCTAGGTTGGGTTTCTTTAAAAGAGGTTGGAACGCAGCAGGCTTAAAAACAGAGAAAAACCCCATGAAATAAAGAGCTGTTAACAATGGATAAAATACTGAGTCAAGCTGATAATAAACCTCCTTAACCCTCTTCACTTTTGGGACCCTCTCGTACCCCTAAGAGTGAGGAATACATATTCATCACAGAATATAAGGTAAAGTCGTTGATTTTCAGGTAGAAAATTTGAAATGGGTCAATTTTACCAGAATACCATACAAGGGTTAAGAAACTTAAGGAATAAAATCACGGCAACATGGTTGGTTTCATGTTTGATAGAATAGCAGATTAAAAGGACAGTGAAACACTTTGAAAATGACTAAAATATGTACATAATTCCCTGCTGGTGAATACATTTTGCTTCTTTCACTGCAGTTTAACATTTTTTTCAAGGAATCTTTCCATGAGGCATAAAAAACATGAAGGCCCTAACCTTCTTTATTCTTTCTGCAACCTCTCTTAAATTTGTTGGTAATCATTAAGCCAGGGCTGAAGAGATAGTGAGAGAGAGAGAGAGAGAGAGAGAGAGAGAGAGAGAGAGAGAGAGAGAGAGAGAGAGAGAGAGAGTGAGAGTGAGAGATTTATTTTAAAAAGGGACTTAATCCAGAACAGATTTGCATGTTTGTTTAAAATGGGAGACCAGCTCCCCTGTATTAACATTTTGGTTAAGAGCAGTAAAAGAAGCAGAGGTAAAAAGTTCCAAACATTTAAAAGGAGACAAAGTTAAAAACCTTGGCGACGGACTGTATATTAAAACAGATAAAACCCACATGGAATACAACAGCTCATGATCAGACACACAGATATCCTCCTGTCCATCCAAACCAATCTGAGTGGATAAACAGACATGGATATTAAAATTCCATAAAATGAGAATCCAGTCAGATTTTGACATGAAGTGACATAAGAACTCTGAAAACTCTTGGATAAAAGTTCTACTTGATGTTGGGGATCTGTAAATTATTTTAACTAAATTGGGTTCAAACCAAGGTGATCAAATGACAAAAGCATTGTGTAAGGCAGGTTGTCTTTAAACATTGGACTGTTAATTGTGATGTTAAATTTGCATCACATCAGTTCTTCATATATAGAATTGTTGGTGGTTGTCTGTGACTACTGGTAAGTGACATTTACCTGGCCTAACCGGTTAATAGCCTCTCTATGGATAAGGCCGTACCCCTCCCACCGCCTACTCTTGCTTCCAAAACAATAGGATATACATTGCTTTAGATTAGATAGACAAATCCAGCACGCTACTTTTTACAACTTGTTCATTTACCAGTTATTTAAAAAAAAAAATCCAATCATAAAATAGATTCTTAGATATTGTAGATCAATTCATGGCACATTGAAAATACTGCTTAGAATTATTCAAATTGACAACAATATCAGAGTCTGCTCTGAAAACACCCCCCAACCCCAGAGGGTAAAAAGTACCCATGTACGTGTGGACTAGGCCTAGTCTAATTAGGTGATATGTCAGTCTTCCCAGGCTACGCGTTGTGCTCCACCTCTCCCTGGAACACTTTTTCTTCAGACGGCGCACTTAAAGCCGCACTCACAGTTGTCAGCTCAGAGCATTTTAAATCAGCTGCTAAGCTGCTTAGGTTTCTGAAGTGCTACCTCTCCCTGTTTGCAGCTCTTATTTCTTCCCTCTTCTACTTCCTTCCTGCCCCCGTTTCCTTTCATACGCTCCCTCCATTAAAATATAAGAACTATAAGAAGCAGTGTAAAGAGACACAGCTTAACACCCAATCCTTATTGATAATGGATGAGATTTTAATCTAGAACTACTGTCTCTCTCACACACACAGAGCCCATTTAAAAAGGGAAGAGCTGAATATATTATTAAATATATTCCTTTACTTTGTAGATCTTCTGCTACTACTACTACTAGTCCAACAGTATTAAAGTTCAAACTGATAACAGGACATTGAGTGGAACGACTGGGCGAGAGCGTAACAGTTGTATTTCCAGACTTTGACATTTGATGATGTATGCACAGTATTAAAGACAGATATTTAGTTATTCACACGGTGTTCTGCCGTTATCTCATGCTAGGGTATTTGATGCCATCATCCGGTGTTTATGGAGCAATTATCACTCAGCACAAGCACAAATAACACTGCTGGATTTAATCTTCATGATAACGTGGATGATATGGAGAGAAGAAACATGCGTGAGGCGTCAATACTTAAAAATACGAGTAATTGTTATTCCCACATTTACTTTCTGCATTCTGATTTAGTGAGTTTGTTGAGTAATAATAGTGTGCGCAGCCCCGTCACACAGCGCCGGTCCACACTTCTGACATTTGTCCAGTTTTAATTGTTATCAACACATATATATTGTTAAGCGGCCGCGACGGCGAAAAACACAGAAGTTAATGTCAGGGACTTCTGTCCTGACGGCCAACCAGTGTTGCCAGATCTCGCAAAACAAATACGCAACCAGGCCTGTGAACACAAGCCCAAAACAAGGGACTTTTTCTACAGAGCCCCCCTAAGATCCTGGATGAGAAAAATTAATAAACTGTGTGCACGGTTTTACAATCTGTGGGGACGGATTGTCAATTTATATCCATGTGGACAGATTGGTAAACTGTACACACCGTAGAGTTTATTTATTTTCTCCCCCTGAGCTTCAAGACAATGGGGGAGTTAAACAGGGGGGAGTTAAACTACCCTTTAACATTATTTAACATTAGAAAACTGATACAGATATCAAATATACACGTTTTTACAGTGATTGAGTTTTTCCCCACGACGGGTTGAATCCATTATTTTAATCCTTTCTCTTTCTCCCAGTCTTTGTTAGATTTCTTAACAAATTTTCGCCCACATTTATTCCTCCAAAAACTCTCCTACAGTCCAGTCACCGTCCCTCGATACTCGCGCATTTTCCTAACCAGAAAAAAACAGATTGCCTTGCTCTGCCTCTGATTGGCTAGTACTCGTTGATATCTGGGTCAGAGCCAATAAGAAGCAGGAAGAGGGCGGAAAAAAACTCTGCTGTCTCTAGTGTGTATGGGGAAAGGGGAGGGACCGAGGGAGCAAACTCCTACGTTTAAATAACATAGAAAATATCTACTTGACAACTTAATATGGAGCTGGGAACAAGCCCAAATAAGCAACTACACTTTAGTAACAAGCCCAAATAAGCAACTACACCTTAGTAACAAGCCCAAATAAGCAACTACACCTTAGTAACAAGCCCAAATAAGCAACTACACCTTAGTAACAAGTCCAAATAAGCAACTACACTTTAGTAACAAGTCCAAATAAGCAACTACACTTTAGTAACAAGTCCAAATAAGCAACTACACTTTAGTAACAAGCCCAAATAAGCAACTACACTTTAGTAACAAGCCCAAATAAACAACTACACCTTAGTAACAAGCCCAAATAATCAACTACACTTTAGTAACAAGCCCAAATAAGCAACTACACCTTAGTAACAAGCCCAAATAATCAACTACACCTTAGTAACAAGCCCAAATAATCAACTACACTTTAGTAACAAGCCCAAATAAGCAACTACACTTTAGTAACAAGCCCAAATAATCAACTACACTTTAGTAACAAGCCCAAATAAGCAACTACACTTTAGTAACAAGCCCAAATAATCAACTACACCTTAGTAACAAGCCCAAATAAGCAACTACACCTTAGTAACAAGCCCAAATAATCAACTACACTTTAGTAACAAGCCCAAATAAGCAACTATACCTTAGAAACAAGCCCAAATAATCAACTACACTTTAGTAACAAGCCCAAATAAGCAACTACACTTTAGTAACAAGCAACTACACTTTATTAACAAGCCCAAATAATCAACTACACCTTAGTAACAAGCCCAAATACACAACTACACCTTAGTAACAAGCCCAAATAAGCAACTACACTTTAGTAACAAGCCCAAATAAGCAACTACACTTTAGTAACAAGCCCAAGAAAACTGCGACCACCAATATTTGTAAGCAACTTTACATAAAAACAAGCCCAAAGTTGCTTATAATAAGCGGACTTGGCAACACTGTAAACGGCATGGGCGCCCTCTGCTGACCGTCAAGCTGCAGGAGTGACTTCCGGGTCACAATAAAAAACATTATAAAATTGAGAAATGAGACATATACACCCATATTTTATTTTATTTACATCTATAAACGCATCAAAGACAATCTGATAACGAGATAGTTTTTCTTTTTCCGTTTTTTAATATCAAAACAAAAAACGGGTTGTTCGAGATTTCTTCCCAAAAGGAAGTTTTACCTTGCCACTGTCGCACTGTTGCTTGCTCTAGAGGAAACTACTAGAACTGTTGGGTCCTTGTAAATTCAGGAGTGTGGTCTAGACCTGCTCTATCTGTAAAGTGTCTTGAGATAACTCTAGTTATGATTTGATACTATAAATATAATTGAATTGAATCACACCCCCAACCAGCACGGTCAGACACCACCCACCAAGAGCCTGGGTCTGTCCAAGGTTTCCTCCTAAAAGAGTCTTTCCTCGCCACTAAATGCCTGCTCTTGGGGGAATTACTTTGTAGATTATAGTGTGTGTAGTGAGTGTGGTCTAGACCCCCTCTCTGTAAAGCGTCTTGAGATAACGGTAGTTATGATTTGATACTATAAATAAAATAGAATTAATATTTGATACATTCCCATGGGTCTATTTTCTGCCAAATATGTGAACATTTAAAACAAATGAATTAGATAAAACATTTTATTATACACGGTGGAAAAAATACAGAAAAGTGCACCTCGGTGACATCAAAGGTGGGGGTGGGTAGGTCCAGCATCACCCCTGCACCCTGTAGCTATGATGCCAAAAAGCCTAACCCTGTCTGGGAGAGCTTTGGTTTGAAGTGCTGACAGAATTATTTATAACTAGCTCTCGGATTATGCAATAAAACAAAGCCATGAAGCCGACATGAAGAGACAAGAGGCCTTTTGCATCTGGCCACATCGAGAGACCTTATCCCTGCCGTTATGTAACACTCGCTCTCTAGCATGCAGGAAAGCCAAAATCTGGTTGGACTACTTAGGGTAAACGCCCACCAATGATGTGCACAGACATTTTGGGGGGCAGGGGCTGAAGTTAAAAAAGGAAAAATAATTAATAAATATTTAAAAAAAAAAAAAAACAATATATCAAAACAACTGACTTCTGAGAGCTGACAGTAGGTGTCACCTTGGTCATCGGGGTGAGGGATTTGTGCGCCGCAGCCTGGTGTTTAGCTCCTTTAGCGTGGCTATGTCGAACGTTTTATGACGTAGTCCACATGTTGTACGCCCTGGGTCCTGGTCTTTCTCAAGCCACGTCTTGTATTTGCCTAAGTGAAGCCATACATTGCTAAAACAGCATTTCAAAACCAACTCATATCAAGCAAATTGGATAGGAGAAGCTAACCATTCATACTTTTCATCCAAAGCAAGAGGTGCAGCCATTATTCTGAGAAAAGGTGTGCCTTTTTTACAGAAAAGAAACAATCACTGACAAAGAGGGCCGCTATATTATAGTAACTGGTGAAATCCATAACATTTCCCTCACTTTAGTGAATGTATTCAGTGAGGAAAATAAGTATTTGAACACCCTGCTATTTTGCAAGTTCTCCCATTTAGAAATCATGGAGGGGTCTGAAATTGTCATCGTAGGTGCATGTCCACAATGAGAGACATAATCTAAAAAAAATAATCCAGAAATCACAATGTATGATTTTTTAACTATTTATTTGTATGATCCAGCTGCAAATAAGTATTTGAACACCTGTCTCTCAGCTAGAATTCTGACCCTCAAAGACCTGTTAGTCTGCCTTCAAAATGTCCACCTCCACTCCATTTATTATCCTAAATTAGATGTACCTGTTTGAGGTCGTTAGCTGCATAAAGACACCTGTCCACCCCATACAATCAGTAAGAATCCAACTACTAACATGGCCAAGACCAAAGAGCTATTTTAAATTGTACACCTCCACAAGGCTGGAAAGGGCTACGGGGAAATTGCCAAGCAGCTTGGTGAAAAAAGGTCCACTGTTGGAGCAATCATTAGAAAATGGAAGAAGCTAAACATGACTGTCAATCTCCCTCGGACTGGGGCTCCGTGCAAGATCTCACCTCGTGGGGTCTCAGTGATCCTAACAAAAGGTGAGAAATCAGCCCAGAACTACACGGGAAGAGCTGGTCAATGACCTGAAAAGAGCTGGGACCACCGTTTCCAAGGTTTACTGTTGGTAATACACTAAGACGTCATGGTTTGAAATCATGCATGGCACGGAAGGTTCCCCTGCCTAAACCAGCACATGTCAAGGCCTGGCTTAAGTTTGCCAATGACCATTTGGATGATCCAGAGGAGTTATGGGAGAAAGTCATGTGGTCAGATGAGACCAAAATAGAACTTTTTAGTCATAATTCCACTAACCGTGTTTGGAGGATGAAGAATGATGAGTACCATCCAAAGAACACCATCCCTACTGTGAAGCATGGGGGTGGTAGCATCATGCTTTGGGGGTGTTTTTCTGCACATGGGACAGGGTGACTGCACTGTATTAAGGAGAGGATGACCGGTGCCATGTATTGCGAGATTTTGGGGAACAACCTCCTTCCCTCAGTTAGAGCATTGAAGATGGGTCGAGGCTGGGTCTTCCAACATGACAATGACCCGAAGCACACAGCCAGGAGAACCAAGGAGTGGCTCTGGAAGAAGCAGATCAAGGTTCTGGCGTGGCCTAGCCAATCTCCAGACCTAAACCCAATAGAGAATCTTTGGAGGGAGCTCAAACTCCATGTTTCTCAGCGACAGCCCAGAAGCCTGACTGATCTAGAGAAGATCTGTGTGGAGGAGTGGGCCAAAATCCCTTCTGCAGTGTGTGCAAACCTGGTGAAAAACTACAGGAAACGTTTGACCTCTGGAATTGCAAACAAAGGCTACTGTACCAAATATTAACATTGATTTTCTCAGGTGTTCAAATACTTATTTGCAGCTTTATCATACAAATAAATAGTTAAAAAAATCATACATTGTGATTTCTGGATTTTTTTTTAGATTATGTCTCTCACAGTGGACATGCACCTACGATGACAATTTCAGACCCCTCAATAATTTTTAAGTGGGAGAACTTGCAAAATAGCAGGGTGTTCAAATACTTATTTTCCTCACTGTATGCTCCCAACATAGATAATCCCATATTCTTTCAGAAGGTTTTTTCAATTATACCAGATATCTCACAAACACTTGATAATAGGGGGCGACTTTAATACTGTCCTCGACACATATCTCGCAAGAAATACCTCTAGTGAAGTTTTAAATATGTTCATTAATAACACAAATGTTCTGGATATATGCAGGGCAATGAACCCTTCAGGTAGGGACTATTCATTTTATTCACCTGTACACTCCTACAGTAGGATAGACTACTTCCTGGTGGACGCTAGACTTGCACCGTCCAAATTGAATGCGAAATATCACAGCATTGTGATTTCAGATCACAGCCCACTCACCTTTTCATTGTGTTTAAATCATGTAGATAAGCCACATACCCACTGGAAACTGAACTCGCACTTACTGAAAACAAATTCTGCGACTATTTAAAAGACCAGATTTCTTTATACTTCGAAATAAACGACAACTCTGATACTTCTCCCTCCATCCTCTGGGAAGCATTCAAGGCTTACATAAGAGGCTGTATCATATTGTTCGAGGCTTCTAAGAGAAAAGTAAATAAGACTAAAGTAAAGGAATTAGGAGACCAAATTAAATTACTTGACATAGAAAATGCACACTCCCCCTCTATTATATTACACAGGAAAATAGCAACACTTAAGTATGAGTATAATAAAATTATCTCTGCTAAACTAAGTAAAGCATTCCTCTATACTAGGCAAAAGTATTTTGAATTTGGGGACAAACCACACAAGCTGCTAGCTAGAGAACTTAGACAACTTACTTTACTCCCTAAAGAGTAATAAGACACCCGGTCCTGATGGACTTCCAGGGGAACTTTACAAAACGTTCCGTGAAAATCTATCCCCTTACCTGTTGAAAGTATATGAACATGCCCAGGTACAGGGTTATCTACCCCCCACCTTAACTGAGGCTGTGATCACATTAATTCAAAAAAAAAGGGAAGGACCCACAGGAAGTAGGCGCTTATCGTCCTATCTCCCTTCTTAATGACGATGGGAAGCTGTTTGCTAAAATACTGGCTGACAGACTGAATCCTTTATTGGGAAAGCTAGTTTATATGGACCAGACTGGTTTCATACCAAATAGGAGTGCTACTTTCAATCTTAGACGTCTTTTCAATATTTTATATACAAATCGGATTTAAAAAAAAAAAAAAATCAGATCAAAAATCCTATGATAAAACGAGGAAGAGATCGAGGGACCCTGATCGGAGGAAGCCTGGGCCCCCGTCTGGAGCCAGGCCCAGACGGAGGCCCCGGCCCCGATCGATCTATCTATCGATATCTAGATATCGATATCTATCTAGATATCGATAGAGATAGATTTTTTTTTTTTAGAAATATATATTCATCCAAATCATTTATAATGACAAATAAATGATTCTGACAAATTGATATTTAAAAAATAAATAAAATAAAAACGGACGTCAACCATGTTATGAGTGTTGCCGTTGCATAGTCTGTCCACTGGAGGACGCTCTACAATGTCCCTGTTAGTGTTGCATAGTCTGTCCACCAGAGGACGCTCTTTAAAACATCCCCGTTAGTAATGCTGTTGCATAGTTTGTCCACCAAAGGACGCTCTTTAAAACGTCCGTTAGTAATGGCGTTGCATAGTTTGTCCACCAGAAGACGCTCTTTAAAACGTCCCTGTTAGTGTTGGCGTTGCATAGTTTGTCCACCAGAGGACACTCTACAATGTCCCTGTTAGTGATGGCGTTGCATAGTCTGTCCACCAGAGGACGCTTTACAATTTTTTTGGTATTGTGTTTTTGTTCAAAGGACTTTAAGTTTCATATCATAAGTTTGTATTTTTATACATTTTATTTATAAGAACTTTAATATATTTTGATGTCCCTCTGTTCTGTTGTGACAATAAAACAAATTATATTATTTTAGAGAGCAAAGCGGAAAGTATTCAGACCCCTTTAAATTTTTCACTCTTTGTTTCATTGCAGCCATTTTCCAAAAATCAAAAAAGTTCATTTTATTTCTCAGTAATGTACACTCAGCACCCCATCTTGGACAGAAAAAAACAGAAATGTAGAAATTTTTGCAAATTTATTAAAAAACAAAAACTGAAATATCACATGGTCATAAGTATTCAGACCCTTTGCCGTGACCCTCATATGTAACTCAGGTGCTGTCTATTTCTTCTGATCATCCTTGAGATGGTTCTACACCTTCATTGGAGTCCAGCTGTGTTTGATTATACTGATTGGACTTGATTAGGAAAGCCACACACCTGTCTATATAAGACCTTACAGCTCACAGTGCATGTCAGAGCAAATGACAATCATGAGGTCAAAGGAACTGCCTGAGGAGCTCAGAGACAGAATTGTGGCAAGGCACAGATCTGGTCAAGGTTACAAAAAAATTTCTGCTGCACTTAAGGTTCCTAAGAGCACAGTGGCCTCCATAATCCTCAAATGGAAGACGTTTGGGACGACCAGAACCCTTCCTAGAGCTGGCCGTCCGGCCAAACTGAGCTATCGGGGGAGAAGAGCCTTGGTGAGAGAGGCAAAGAAGAACCCAATGGTCACTGTGGCTAAGCTCCAGAGATGCAGTCGGGAGATGGGAGAAAGTTGTAGTAAGTCAACCATCACTGCAGCAATCCACCAGTCGGGGCTTTATGGCAGAGTGGCCCGAAGGAAGCCTCTCCTCAGTGCAAGACACATGAAAGCCCGCATGGAGTTTGCTAAAAAACACCTGAAGGACTCCAAGATGGTGATAAATAAAATCCTCTGGTCTGATGAGACCAAGATAGAACTTTTTGGCCTTAATTCTAAGCGGTATGTGTGGAGAAAACCAGGCACTGCTCATCACCTGTCCAATACAGTCCCAACAGTGAAGCATGGTGGTGGCAGCATCATGCTGTGGGGGTGTTTTTCAGCTGCAGGGACAGGACGACTGGTTGCAATCGAGGGAAAGATGAATGCGGCCAAGTACAGGGATATCCTGGACGAAAACCTTTTCCAGAGTGCTCTGGACCTCAGACTGGGCCGAAGGTTTACCTTCCAACAAGACAATGACCCTAAGCACACCGCTAAAATAACGAAGGAGTGGCTTCACAACAACTCCGTGGCTGTTCTTGAATGGCCCAGCCAGAGCCCTGACTTAAACCCAATTGAGCATCTCTGGAGAGACCTGAAAATGACTGTCCACCAACGTTTACCATCCAACCTGACAGAACTGGAGAGGATCTGCAAGGAGGAATGGCAGAGGATACCCAAATCCAGATGTGAAAAACTTGTTGCATCTTTCCCAAAACGACTCATGGCTGTATTAGATCAAAAGGGTGCTTCTACTAAATACTGAACAAAGGGTCTGAATACTTATGACCATGTGATATTTCAGTTTTTGTTTTTTAATAAATTTGCAAAAATTTCTACATTTCTGTTTTTTTCTGTCCAAGATGGGGTGCTGAGTGTACATTACTGAGAAATAAAATGAACTTTTTTGATTTTTGGAAAATGCCTGCAATGAAACAAAGAGTGAAAAATTTAAAGGGGTCTGAATACTTTCCGTACCCACTGTATGTCCATTTTGATATAAAAATAAAAGCTGCATTTTGTGTTTGCACTAATTAGAAAACCTTTCCTATTAATAAAGCTTTGACGATGAAGAAGTATGCTTAGTGTTCCTCACGTTCTTAGCCAGAACTGTGTTAAGGAAGCCCATTAGTAATAAAAATACCCCTCTATATCACAAACTGAGCTAGCTGAACTGAAAACCATTCCAAAGCTATGCGGAAGTATTCTAGAGAAACGTTCTACAGAGGAAAAGTACTAGCAATGTTTTGGTCATGATATTTTTACGGTCTCTGAACTGCTGTAACTCTGCTCTCCAAGCCAACAGTGTCAGTCTCAGCGTGTCCGTCTTAACACGTTTACAAATTATTTAGTAAGGCTGAGCTGCTTTTCTTGTCAGGCAGGTTCTCCAAACACCAAATTCCAATTCCAAGCCTTCTGGATGTTAACATGTTGTGTTGAAGAGATGTAGAAGAAGACCAACCAGAACAACATCTATTCTGTCCTGATGACATCTCTTCATCTTTTAATCTCTGGCAGGCAGAAGAGCCAAACTGGGCCTTGTCCTGATGTTCAGCTTCAATAATGCATCGTGTGTACTGCTTTCACCAAAACAGAACATCATAGCCGCTCAGCAGCGATGGTTGGAGCACTTCATCAAAAGGCATTTATCGTCAGAAACGGGTTGCATGAGCACCCAGACCCAGAGAACACAGCAGCCCAATGATCACCATCTCTGCAGACTGACTTGTGTGGTGTATTTTGTCTATTTTGCAAAATGTGACAAGATGTATGCGAGTACACCACAATAGGATAGCACAGGAGCAACATCAGACATCATGATGCTATGCTCTTTAATGAGTGTCAATGGATCAAACTGAGATAACTAAAAAGGTCAAGATGACAGAGCTAACATGCTATCAATACTGAGCAGGCGGGCCTATTCTGCAGCTCGCAGGCACTAATCAAGCTAACGGCAAACACTTTCCCCGTTTCTCAATGTCAAGGATCCTTCCTTGGTAGGACTAGTCCTTCCAAGGAAGGATCCTTCAGGAGCAGGTCAGAGTCCTCCTTAGCATTTGGAGAACATGTACAATGGAACAGGCTATCAAGTGCACGTCATTGCGGGCTCGCGTCATTGAATTTTTTTGCCGCATTTCAAAACACTGGATGAAATGGTTGTGGAAGTGTTAACTGTGCTGTTTAATTATGCTGTTGGGATAGAGAAGATAAATTAGCAGCCGTTTCTTAATGTCAAGGAAGTATCCTCCAAAGCCAGGAGGAGGACGCTACGTCATCGACGTCCGCCGAAGGACCATTCCAATGTCGAGCATCCTCCGAATTCCTCCAAGGACTGAGTCCTTCATTCAGAAAATTTTCAATAGACCGAAAAGGATGCACATGTGTATCCTTCGCGGTCCCAAATCACCCACAATCCTATGCGCGGGGCTTTGCCGGGTCCTTAACAAAAATTAAATGGCGGACCAACGCGGAGCGACGGAGAAATATTCTTTCAAGTGTAAGTATCCTTATGTTTAGTGTTTAACGTTATTGTACATATGTTAAACGGTAATACATATACGTAAAGTTTAACGATGAAATGCCAATACTAATTACCATTGATAATGCTACATACCTCACGAGCCAACGGTAGGCTAACTCAACAGGACCTGTCATTTAGCTAACAGTTCATTTAGCTAACGGCTTGGTTGCCGTCGCCGGCATTTATTTCATAAATATTTAAAATAAATACATAACTAGTAAAAACTGTGTAACGTTAACATTATACAATCCACAGCGTTATACTGATAGCTTTCTTGTGTTTTTTAAAAATAATTTTTAACAGGGACTAAGGAACAAACGGAGGCGTTTATATGCCTTCGGGTGGAACACCTAAGTATGTTCACCGGGGGGAGAGACACCGCGGTGAACGGATATCGGTGAGAAGCGAATGTACAGTTTAATCTTCAGAAGTAATAGCTGTGTAATCTTTTTATTCTCCCCCCACCCACCTGCAGGTTTATTTTGGAGAAGATGGGGATTGGAGGGAGGGTCTCCCACGGCCAGGCGAAAAATAAGTGGGACAATTTAAAAACTAAGTACAAGGTGGGAGATATTGTACTTTAGGGTATTATTGTATGGCAATAATTGTTTAAGCACATGTTAATGTAACTTGGAATTTGTTAAGTAAGCCTTGGACGTAAACCTGACTCACACTAAGTTCAGATGCAGTGTTTTGTACAATTGTATACTACTATACAAAACACGGCAATAATAACATAGTAAGTCATCACAACTTTTTGATCTTCACTGTTTAGGAATGCAAGTGTCCAGCCACTGGTCAGGGGACAGAGGACGGCAAGGCGACAGCAGCAACTTGGCCCTGGTTTGCCCTCATGGACGAGGCATTGGGGCAGTCTGCAGCTGTCTCGCCCCCCTGCCTCATTGCCTCAATCCAAGATGATAAACCAGGCCCAAGTACTGCACAAGAGGTAGAGGAAGGGAGCGAGGAGGAGGAGGAGGGAGAGAGAGAGAGAGAGAGAGAGAGAGAAGCAAAGACAGAGCAGGGCACAGAGGAGAGAAGAGGAGAAAGGAGAGAGAGGACCCTTTCCTAGAGGTCCTCAAGGAAGATATAAAATACCAGAGGGAGGCAGATGAGAGGAGGGAAGCAGAGGCCAGAGAGAGGTCAAATAGATTTTTCTCACTTTTGGAGAAGTTGGTGAAAAAATAAAATTAAAGTCAACAGATTTTGTCTTTGCCCCCTTTTCTCATTTCATCATTTTTTGAAAAACCTTAAATGTTTAGGTTACAATAGAAAAAAAGTTGATAACAAATGTGAAGCCTAGAACAATGTTGTGGTTGGGTATTCCAAGCTCTAATAAAAAAACTCATTTCATCTTGGTAACAAATTTATTTAAACATTTCTATATTATCTATTTACAACTACTTAAACATTTACAACTATATATATACACACACACACACACACAATAAGAAGTGCCCATCAATTGCTGTTGCTTCAAGACTGCAGACAGAAGAAGAAAGTTTAGGTTAGTCCAGTAGTAATAAAATCTATCCTGTAAGATCATAATTATATCTAATACAGTTGCGGTATACTATAGTATAATGAAGGTTAACAACATGTACTACTGATGTACATTATGGTCTTAACTAACGTCACTGTGTATTACCATTTACCTATGATGTTGTTAAATGACTTAATTTGGTTACAACATTACAGTACTTAATAATTGATACTTGTTAATTTCCAGCTGGTAACTTCAAGGTATGTTTTTAACAGTCACAGAAACAACAAACTTTCTTTTATGAACTTGGATGTAAGCACAGCAGGTCATCTTCCACACTTATTCACCTGGGAAAAGTAGTTATGGTCAAGAGGTGCCTCATGCAACGCTGACACCTCGTCTGTGAGCAATACCCGCCAGGCTGCCCCGCTCCGACTCTCCCCACCATCCCGCTCCACAGGTGGCTGGTTTTCTTCCTCCACAGCCTCTTCCAGCTCATCCCCTACACCAACACAAATGTTGTGTAACAACACATGCTGTCACTACCTGTGCACAAGGTACAGCGAAAGACAAGAATGACATGAAAACAAACATGAAGAAAATGTTAAGCATTAACTGTCGTTTTGAGTACTATATTTAGTTTTGATTAAGAAATTCACTACAGAAATACAACAATGATTTATTACCTTAGGGACAAACTGTGGATGTACTTCAAGTGCTTCTAAAAAGATGCACCTGAAGTAGTGCTGGGCGGTAAACCAGTTCAAACCGAAAACCGGTTTATATTTTCGTCACGATATTGATTTTGAATAAACCGCCATACCGGTGTATTTAATTACACAACGAACGTCACGTTGCGCGACACTGTTTCAGACGGACCCTTTACAATGTTGCACTTCTAAGCAGCGACGAGTGAGGGTAAACAAACAGCAGTGCTCTGTTACGCTACATGGACGATGGATGCTGAAGTGGTACATCATGACACAGAAGAACTTGTGCCCAAAAGAGGAGCCGGGTCTGTTGTTTGGAGGTTTTTTGGTTTCCAAAAATCCGACGTCGACCAAACAACCATTTTATGTAAGTGCTGTCGGGCTAAAATTCTCGCCAAAGGCGGCAACACGAGCAATTTGCTCCAGCACCTTAGCCGCAAACATGTCTTGGAGTATCAAGAATGTATCAAATTAAAGTCAGCCGCGGACTCATCGCCCTCCACATCAGCATGTAACACGGGGAAAGCTAAAGAAAAGTCGAGCCAAATGTCACTTAAAGACGCGTTTGCTAAAGGGACTTACTACGACAGAAAAAGCAAACGATGGATCGAGATTACAAATTCGATCACTAACCACATAGCCAAAGACATGGTCCCGCTTAATACAGTCGAAAAAGAAGGCTTCAAGCAGATGATCAAGACGCTGGATCCCAGGTATGAAATGCCGAGCAGAAAGTACTTTAGCCAAGTTGCCATCCCTAACTTGTACCAAAAGCACAGAGCTAAGATCGAAACAGACCTGGTGACCGTACTCCACTTCGCAGCAACGACTGATATGTGGTCCAGTCGCACTATGGAGCCTTACCTTAGCCTTACAGTTCACTTTATAAGTGACGAATGGGTGCTGCAAAGTCATTGTTTGCAGACAAGCTACTTTCCTGATGACCATACTGGAGAGTTACTTGCAGCAGGCCTGAAAGAGGCATTTGATTCCTGGGGACTTTCAGAGCAGAAGCTAGTGGCCATCACTACAGACAGTGGAGCCAACATCAAGAAGGCTATCGAACTGAACAACTGGACAAGACTCCAGTGTTTTGGACACAGGCTTCATCTAGCCATAGGTAAGCAATAGTTATTATATATGGTGAACTAAGTAGTAGTGAACTAAGTTATACTTGATTGATATAGCTTTATGATATTAATAAGATTTTTTTTTTGTATATATATATATATATATATATATATATATATATATATATATACATATATATATATATATATATATATATATTAAACAAAAAAAAAACGGCGTAAACCGGAAACCGGCATAATTTAGAAAAAAAACGTGATATCAATTTTTGGTCAAACCGCCCAGCACTAACCTGAAGCAGGTTTTCATCATTCCAAAGGCACGCTCAATGATTGTGTGACCTCTACAATGATGATTATTAAACCGTTGCTCTGCCATGCCTCTCACTGGCCTCTTATATGGTGTGATAAGGGCCAGGGGTTCCTGTAGACATGGGTAGCCACCATCAGCTAGAAGAAAATACCCAGGTGGAGGGTAAGTCCCCCTAGTGTAGATGGGGCTGTTCTTCAGGATGCATGCATCATGCACACTTCCTGGTTAACCCACAAAGATGTCCATAAAGCGACCCTGATGGTCATAGACTGCCTGAAGCACGACGGAGGGAAAGAGCTTCCTGTTGTTATAGTCGTGACCATCAGGGCCACCAGGACATTTTATCCTTATGTGGCAGCCATCTATTGCCCCTGCTGCCTTGCTAAATGCATGGTGAGCCAGGCGAGCAAGCCATCCCCGACTACCTGGAGCTCTTCCTGTGTGCGGGGAAAGCAAACAAACTGGGGCAGCACGGCCACCACCTCATCCACCATCCTGTGGACCACTCGGTGCACAGTGGACAGAGGCATGCTGAAGACCCTGGAGACAACTCTGTAGGCTGAACCGGTTGCCAGCCAGGACAGGAACACGAGTGTCTCCAGGGTTGGCCCCCATCCGTGCTGCCTGTCCATCCTCAGGGCCACCATCACCTGCTGCATGGCCTCTCTGCCCAGCCTGAAGTCAGGGCGGGTGTCCTCACCTCCATAGTACCGCTGCAGTACTGGCACTGTGGCATTGATGGCACAGTAATGGCGCGCCTGTGTAACATGAATAGAGGGAGGTTTATGTATGATTAATTTTAATTTTTATGGGATAAACTATTAAAACATATCGGCTCTAAACTCATTTGCAGAGGTGGGATTTAAACCTGTTCCTGTATACTGGTTCATTAACAGCATGGTTGACCTTGTTATTGTTACTTCATATTGCGTTTTTTTATTTATTGCATATTTAACCACAGCATTTGTTTTACAAGTTAGAACGTTACCAGCCAATAACCTTTATGTTACGATACAACCACAATCAGCAAAGCTAATAGGCCAATAGTAATGTTAAGTACAGTTGTAAGTTATAGCCTTACAATGCCATATATGGATAAGACTTTTCTCAAAAACGGTGACGATAAATAACGTTAAGTCCCGACTTTAACATGTATGGACATAACATAATAGCGGTTGTAAAAAAAGTCATTAGTGCTGAATCATGAGTTAACGTTGGCCTATATTAGCTAGTGCCGTTACTTATTCACCCTTGCTCCTGTTTTAACATTAGGCTACTTACCATCCCACGTCTTTGACGGCAGAGGTGGCGACACACCAACCTCCTCCTCCTGCGGGCAGCCTGACGCCGATGCTCCCTCAGCAAATCCAGCTCCATCTCAACAAAGATGCGGTACAGCAAACAAATTACCAGCACATCCATCGTTGACCACTGTTGAATGGACCATTTTCACAGCTGACATTTTAACTTGGCATAGTAGGAAAAGCACAGCTGAAAGTGATAACCTTAACGATGGCTCAATTCCATTTGGTTTCCCAGTTAGCTATTTCAGTGATCAGCGTGCACAATACCAGGGGGTCTCCTAAGTGGAATGCAGCCATCATTAATGTTTTTAATACACCTGTGCTTTTCATACTATATGACATGTCATCCGTGAATACACACGCCCAAAAACTTAATGACACAGACAAACCAGTTTATTTAAAGCATTTATTGTTAGAATGCCAATCTTTAATATATCAAATAATGTATTCAACATCTCTCTTTGGCCTCTGTCTCCCTGCTGGTCTTTGGCTTTGGCATCCTTGGTGACCGCCTCCCCCACCCCCCTCCCGTCTACAGATACAACCAGTGATAAACACACCAACTTTCTAAATCTCTGCTAACGTTACGCATATACGGTAACGGCATATGAAAAGAGATGAACATGCCACCGTACATTAAACTTTACAAAGACAGCAACCTAGCTAGCTAACAGCCAAATGTTAAATTACAGGTTCAGTTAGCTAACGTTAGCTCAGGGTGTATCTGCCTAATTATTATAGCAATTTGTACAAGCATTAAAGCGTTAAGCTTTACATTGATGTAAAACATTAACGCTAATAACAAATGTACGGCACACACTAAAGATACTTACATTTAAATTATTATTTCACCGTCAGCGATGCCGCTCCAACTCCCGCTTAGGTCCCCTATTATTATTTTTAACGAGACGGCAAAGGCCCGCGCATAGGATTGTGGGTGATTTGGGACCGCGAAGGATACACATATGCATCCTTTTCTGTCTATGGGAAATTTTCTGAATGAAGGACTCAGTCCTTGGAGGAATTCGGAGGATTCCTGGCATTGGAACGATCCTTCGACGGACGTTGATGACGTTGATGACGTGGCATCCTCCAAATTCTTGCTTTCGGAGGATCCTTCCTTGACATTGGGAAACACCTTTTAATACTTAAAGTGACAAAAGAAGTCAAACTATGCAAAGCCAAATGAAACTATACAAAGTGTGGAGGAAGAGGAGACAAATGGGTCTATACATGGTCTAGAATCAGAACTAGAGCCCAATCGATAAAGGATTTTTAAGGCCGATACCAATACAAATATTTAGTTACTTAAAAATCCAATATTCAATATATCAGCCACATATTTTTCTAATATATCGTCAGACATAAAAAAACAAAAAACAGATTTCCCTAATAGTTATTTTTGAGCACTCACTAAAATAATATGATTGTTTGTTTTACTAACACAGAATAGAGGAACATCAAAATATATATTAAAGTTTTGATAAATAAAATGTATGAAAATACAAACTTAAGATTTGAAACTTAAAGTCCTTTGAAAAAAAAAAATAAAATAAAAAATAAAATAAAATAAAAATATTAGTGTTGCCATAATAACAAAATCATTTGTCAGTATGAGTGATTCTGATTAAAGTATATTTACAACACACACACACACACCAAGCGTAGCAAGGGAGGCCGAGGGCTCAGTGTCCAGGATGAAATGACAAAGATCCAGGAGTAAATCAGAAAGATGGCGCCCAAAGATGAAGGTCTTAGTGAATACCTCCGGCAGCAGAAACCCGAAGGTGAGGACAAGGAAGATGAAGAACTGTCATGGAGGGACAAGCCCCTGCAGGGCATGTACCACAGACCAGGTAGCTGTCATAGTGTACATGAACATCTGCCACGAGTATGGGCTGGAAGTCCCAAGGTCAAAATGGAAGACACCTCCTAAGGTAGTCGAGAATGACCGAGCTAAGATCCTGTGGGACTTCAAGATCCAGACTGACAAACTGGTGATGGCTAACTAACCAGACATCGTGTTGATCGACAAACAGCAGAAGAAGGCAGTAGTGATAGATGTGGCAATCCCAAGCGACAGCAACATCAAGAAGAAGGAACACCAGAAGCTTGAGAAATACCAAGGGCTGAAAGAGGAGCTAGAAAAGATGTGGAAAGTAAGAGCAACAGTGGTGCCACTGGTAATCGGAGCACTGGGGGCTGTGACCCCCAAACTGGGAGAGTGGCTCCAGCAGATTCCAGGTAAAACATCAGAGGTCTTTGTCCAGAAGAGTGCAGTCCTATGAACAGCTAAGATACTGCGCAGAACCCTCAAACTCCCAGGCCTCTGGTAGAGGACCCGAGCTTGAGGATGACACATCCCAGATAGCAGACAGATTTGGACCTAATCTGGGCCACTTTTGGCACTGGCTCAGTTACGGCACTGGCAAGTGTTGTGTGGGCCAAATGTGGCCCAAATTACATGAGCCGGACCTAACTTGTGTTATGGCAACTATTGTGTGGGCCAAAAGTGGCCCAAATGTCATGAGCCGGGCATGAAATAGGTTACGGCAAGTGTTGTGTGGGCCAGACTTGGGCCGAATGTCATGAGCCGGACCTAACTTGTGTTACGGCAAAAATTGTGTGAGCCAAAGGTGGCCCAAATGTCATTAGCCGGGCATGAAATAGGTTACGGCAAGTGTTGTGTGGGCCAGACTTGGGCTGTATGTCATGAGCCGGACCTAACTGGTGTTACGGCAAATATTGTGTGAGCCAAAGGTGGCCCAAATGTCATTAGCCGGGCATGAAATAGGTTACGGCAAGTGTTGTGTGGGCCAGAGTTGGGCCGAATGTCATGAGCCGGACCTAACTGGTGTTACGGCAAATATTGTGTGAGCCAAAGGTGGCCCAAATGTCATGAGCCGGGCATGAAATAGGTTACGGCAAGTGTTGTGTGGGCCAGACTTGGGCTGAATGTCATGAGCCGGACCTAACTGGTGTTACGGCAAATATTGTGTGAGCCAAAGGTGGCCCAAATGTCATGAGCCGGGCATGAAATAGGTTAAGGCAAGTGTTGTGTGGGCCAGACTTGGGCCAAATGTCATGAGCCGGGCATGAAATGGGTTACGGCAAGTGTTGTGTGGGCCAGACTTGGGCCAAATGTCATGAGCCGGACATGAATAGGTCACAGCAAGTGTTATGTGGGCCAGACTTGAGCTGAATGTCATGAGCCGGGCTTGAAATGGGTTTTGGCAAGTGTTGTGTGGGCCAGACCTGGGCTGAATGTCATGATGGGCTAGACTTGTTTTATGGCAAGTCCTGTGTGGGCCAGACATGGGCCAAATGCCACAAGCTAACTGTTTAAAATAGCAAAATCCCTATGCCAAGTTCTTAACAGACAAAGGGATAGGCTAGTACTAAAAGATCCGTCTTATCACAAAAACAAAATAAGCCTCCACAGCCGACTTGGCTGTGAGACTGCTTAATTCATCTTCAGCAGTCAATCATAAACCTTGTTAACACAAGCTGAAATTCATTATTATTATTATTATTATTATTATTATTCATTAAAATTAAATTTTCTTGCATATATTGTAAATATTCTGATTCACATGTCAACAATGTTAATTGATTATATTTTGTTTATTGTTCTTGTTTAGTAAAATTGCTCAATGTAGGCCTATTATTTGGCACTTTTTAATATCCCACAATGGTGCCTCCAATTGAATACTGATTAAGTAGGATTACAATTTAATTGAAAACCGTGAATCATTTAACTTGTTGAAATACTTAGACAACCTCGCATGTGGTCCGGTGAATCTTCACTCAAAAATCAACACCTGGCAATGTGCACGGCCCAGGACCAGATCATTGTTACCAATTTTTAGTGATATCAGTGAGGTGGTGCTTACACAGAGCCCAAAGGACCCACCCAGCCACAGCCTGTTTACACTGCTAAATGTTTCTGCTCAGGGCCGGCCTGTGGCTTAGGCAGTATAGGCAAATGCTAAGGGCGCAAACCACCAGGGGGCGCCCGGCCTGTGCTGTACCTATTACCGTACGTTCACACCGCCACCGACTTGAGCGTCTAAAGATACCGGAAGTCATTCATTTTCAATGGAAGCCGGCTTCTGTCAGCTGCAAGGAGCGGCAAATCTGTCAGCGTCACGTTTTGGGCGTTTTGAGCGTCAATCTGAAAGTTGAAATTTTTCAACTTTATGGTAATGAGCTATGACGCGGTTCAGCGGCAAGCAGCGGCTAACGCCAACCGCCAATCGGAATATAGAAGTCCTTCACGCTGACTGATTCCGGAGAAACATACGATGTAATCTTTTCGTTCTTACCAAAACATTTGTTCCGAGGGCAATGGAGGATCAGCTCATCCTCGCCGTTGCTGGGTTTCCTATCATTTATGATATGACGTTGTTTGCGTATAGCGACCAGTTAAAAAAAACGAGGCATGGGATAAAGTATAGCCGAGATAGTCGGTGTGTCCGGTGAGTTGATGATTCCTAATCTTTTTAACGAGGGAAATGAGCAGTGCGCCGTAGCATGGTAGTCTTCCTTGCTTGATGTGAATGGTACAATCTGTTTTGCAGATCATTTTACCCTTATTAAATGCGCAAATGCGATGATCCATAATTATCCAATGATACACATAGAGGACAAGCGCGAAATATTTACGAAAGCGTTTTGCTCACAACACCGATTTGACCAATAGCGCTATACGAACGCCGCCACATCAGAGCGGCCAAAGCGTCTGAAAGCTTCCCCGTACTTTTTGACAAGCGTCCTTGGCGGGGCGGCCAGAGCTTTTTCAGCTCAAGTCGGTGGCGGTGTGTACGTACAGTAACGTCACCTTAATTAAAAAAAAAATAAGCCCGACTTCTTTTACCTGCATCTAAATCTCATAATGTCAAAGCATCCTAAACTGGTGCCCAGGGGAGGAAAAAAAGAAAAGAAGAGG